>SJYV01054125.1:563464-598938 GCA_006410875.1 Neotragus pygmaeus | reverse complement strand
ATGCTTTTGAACTGTGGTGTTGGAGAAGACTCTTGAGAGCCCCTTGGACTGCAAGGAGATCCAACCAGTCCATTCTGAAGGAGATCAACCCTGGGATTTCCTTGGAAGGAATGATGCTAAAGCTGAAACTCAAGTACTTTGGCCATCTCATGTGAAGAGTTGACTCACTGGAAAAGACTGTGATGCTGGGAGAGATTGGGGGCAGGAGAAAGGGACGACAGAGGATGAGATGGCTGGATGGCATCATGGACTTGATGGACGTGAGTCTGAGTGAATTCCAAGAGATGGTAATGAACAGGGAGGCCTGGCGTGCTGCGATTCATGGGGTCGCAAAGAGTCGGACATGACTGAGTGATTGAACTGAACTGAACTGAGTCTGTGACACTGTCTAACTATCTCATCCTCTGCCGTTCCCTTCTCCTTCTGCTCTCATTCTTTCCTAGCATCAGGGTCTTTTCCAATGAGTTGGCTCTTCACATCAGGTAGCCAAAGTACTGGAGCTTCAGCTTCAAAGCAGCAGTCCTTCCAATGAATATTTAGGGTTGATTTCCTTTAGGACTGATTGGTTTGATCTCCTAGTAGCCCCAAAGGACTCTCAGTCTTCTCCAACACCATGCAAACCCAACCCCCCCACACACAAACATTCTCATGACCCATCAGAAAAAAAAAAAATACGGACTTTAAAAACAGGCCCATCAGGAGGTTCAGCTCAAGCCGTCCACAGAAATCCTGCCTAACATTCAAGGTCCACCCTGTGAAGAACTTTTTGGATCCACTCCCCATTCTCCAAAAGAACTACTGCTCTCTTTCACTTCTGGGGAGGGCACCTCTGTTTCACTCTGGACAGATGTCCTGATAGATATCATTCCAAGAGCACTGGGCACTTGAATAAGCGACCTGAAAGGGTCTCAGTCAAAGAGGTAGAAGGCACCAAGCCAGGTTAAGGCAGGGAAGGAGGTCGTGGGCCACGAAATGCTGGTGAGATTCTCAGGTACTGGGAGAACACCCAACAGAAACCTCTGAGGGACGAGGAGCTGGTGACAGAAGATCTATCTAGACTCAAGAGCAACAGCAATTTAGAGTGGTGACGGCCAAGTTGCTCAAGGGATCCCA
Organism: Neotragus pygmaeus; assembly: GCA_006410875.1. NCBI lineage: Eukaryota > Metazoa > Chordata > Mammalia > Artiodactyla > Bovidae > Neotragus > Neotragus pygmaeus. Next base: position 597,825 of record SJYV01054125.1, on the reverse strand, counting down.
GACCTTCCTGGGCCCAGCGTCCCGAGGGATACCTTGCTCCATGGTGTCTTCAGGCACTGGAAAGGAGAGTGGGCTCACTAACAGCCTTTACTCTTTGGTGCTCTGTCACTCAGAAGCCCTCTCCCCCCACCAACCTTTTGCAAAGAGTCCCTTGTGGGTCTCTTCAACTTAGACCTCAATACCTAATAGCAACATTCTGTCTCCTTGACTACTGTGACCTCCTTTCCCCAGCACCGGGACTTGGTAGGAACTCATTATTCTACCTCCAGCTTCTGCCCAGAGCCTGACATACAGAAAAGGGCCACAAGAATGGTGGCTGAGTAAAATGCATCATTGGTCAGAGAAGAGAAAAAAATAATTTCAAGCGAGATACTAACGCCTCAGTAAAGGGATTCTAGAATTTTTTGATATAAGGTGCCTTTCAAACCTAAAATTTGAGCATTCTTTCACATAAATCATTCTTTCCATCCCAATCCGCCAGTTGGAAAGTCAGAAGAAAGTGAAATGTGGCTCAGAGAGGTGAGTTCTACATCACCAAGGGACATAGTTTTGAGCTGGTTGAGAACCCAGTCTCCTCACAGTCTGACCTGAAATAAATTACGCAGCCATATCCTGACTGTCCCATACTAGGCCCCGCCACCCAAGTCAGCCATACAAGACTAGAGAGGGTGCATACTGATTGTGGACAATCTCGGTGTTCTCCTCTTATCTCTGAGCTCTGAGCCGGAGACAGCTTGTCAAATTCCAGAAGAGTCAAGGACTTATGGGGGTCAGGATGCATAGCAATGGCTAGATCATTGACCCCAGACACAGAAGTTATAAGGAACTTAAGGTGTGGAATGAGAGGGAGGGACCTGAATCCCTCCTCCTTCCAGGTAACCTATGAGAAAGATCAACAGCATTTTGACCTCAAAGAAAACCCTTGTGATCAAGTCACCTAGGGCTTTGGAATCTGTGAACTAATTCATAGCGATAAAGCCTAACTCACCTGACACAAGTGTCCTAGAAAGAAGCAACCCAGACAATCTCAAGAAGATCTTGAAATAACTGCTTATGGCATGGTAAAGACATCCAATCACACTGATCCTACATGTGTCCTGTGGGTACACCCTCCTTGTTGCCCACCTCCACGGGCCAACCAGGCCTCTCCTGAGCCTGCTGAATGAACCTGACTAGTTCACGCTCATAGGCTAGGACGTGAACTAGGAGAAAGTGAAAGACAAGGAGAAAGCAGGCCTGGGTGAGGAGATCTAGACAGATCCTTGCTTATCCTCCTTAACCATGGAAAAAGCAACTGCAGGAAAAATTCCAAGGCTTGAGTTCAATGACCCGAAAAATACTACCTGAAGAAATAATCAAAAAAAGGAAAAAAAAAAATTCCAAGGGTGGTGCATTATGGGCTTAACTCAACTCTCCTAAGAGAACCTGCCTGCTGCTGAGGCCAGGTGTGCAAAGACTTGACTGCTTCTTTAGTACCTGGGAGAACTGTGGCTCATTAGCTGCACTGGGTCAGAATATTCAAAGCCTGACAAACTGTCTTTTCCCCATATCCCATGGTCTTCTCTGGACTCTTCCCTTAATTTATCAGCACTCAGTCAGGAAAGGCCTTCCCAAAGCCAGCCTGAGGATCACTCCATGGCTAGCTACTCCCCTTCCTCTAGAACTCAATGGAGACCCGGCGCCTTCATTAAAGGCAATTTCCCAAGGCCCAACCAGCTTTCTGCCTATTCAGAGGTAGCTCTGAATGTTGGATGAGTGAGCAAGCAAGAGAGGAAGCCTGACTTTCTGCAGTCTCCAGCCCTAGTTCTGCCACCCAGGCTTCAGAAGGGCCTCACAGCCCAAATGTGCCCCTCCCCCAATGTCGCTTGCAGCCCAGCCTCGTTTGGCACTAGGCTCACAGACCTCAGACCTGGATTGTACCTTCCCCTCCATCAAACCCCACCTTATAGTTACCAACCTCATGGAATCATCCTTCTCCATGGGCAGACAACTCTGGCAGCAGCAGATGGGAGGATTAGGCTGTACTGAAGATATTTAACAATGTGTTGGAGGCTCACATATTCAGCTTCACCTCCTTGGTTTCCTCCCTCCACTAACACAGCCGGCCAACCCACCCACGGCTGAGGTCTGGTCACTGATAGAAAGGGCGGGGGCTGAGCCTACGAGTCCGGAGCCGCCTCGTTTCCTCAGGCCAGATTCTCCAAGGATGCTGGGGGTTAAGTCCCACGTGGAATCCCCTCCCGTGCCAGATTCCTTGACCCTGCCCTCCACGCAGAAGAACCTACGCATGAGTTCCAGAGTGGGAGATAGGTTTCGTGCACTCTCAGCCGGCAAACAAGCAAGTGAGCGCTCACCTATGTCCTAGCCGAGCTGTGGTTCAGAACCGGAGGAGGGTAGGGCTGCTGCACGCGGGCGCCCTTACCCCAATGCTGACTCCGGAACGGGCTGGGTGGCGTCTACCCATCCCCGAATCCTTGGCGGGCTGGCGGCAGGACATGGGGATGGGGTCCGCCTGCTAGCCTGCCTGCAGTTTGCGGGACTCGGGCAGGCCTGGCTAGGCCAGACGGGGCGGGGCCCGGAGCGCCCCATCTTGGTGGTCCAGACCAGAGAAAAAGGCCTGGCCTCGGAGCGGTCCGGTGTGCCCGCCACCTGCACGGTACGCCCGAAATAGGTTCCTGGCTTCCTCTGTGTTCCCCCGGCCGCCGCCTCAGAGGACCGGCGGGAGGCGGAGCCGAGCGCGACACATGGACCCGGCCCCGCGCGGCTTTGGGGCCGCCGGTGGGGGGGGGTGGNTCTGATGCTGGGAGGGATTAGGGGCAGGAGGAGAAGGGGACGACAGAGGATGAGATGGCTGGATGGCATCACTGACTCAATGGACGTGAGTCTGAGTGAACTCTGGGAGTTGGTGATGGACAGGGAGGCCTGACGTGCTGAGATACATGGGGTCGCAAAGAGTCGGACACGACTGAGTGACTGAACTGAACTGATAAATATGAACTTCAACAACAACTTGCCATGATATTTCTGTAGGAGAAGACATCATAGGGAAGAACTTAGCAACCGTTTTCTGTTTTCCAAGTGGGCAAAAAAGGTACAGAAAGATACACAAGGTCCTGATGACGGAGGGGAACATAATCTGAGCGACATTCTGTTTCCCACTTTTTCATTTCTCCTTGGGCTCCAGTGTTATTGCCCTAGAAATAACCCGGTTGTGAAGAAGCAGCAAACAGTCATGCACACACCTACGTGTAAAGGTTGTGGGGAGGGAGACAGGGAGGGAGAGAGAGATTTCTTGTATATAGCATGATCTTGTGTAATTCTTCCTAGACTTCTGTGAGGCTGTGGCTGTAACTCATTTTTTTTTAAAACAGGAGAAGGGCTGAAGCACAGAGAATTGAGCAATTTGCCTAGAATCACACAGCTAGAATCAAAGCCAAGATTTGAACTTAGGCAGTCTGAATCCAGAGCCTGGCTCTTAACCCCTCTCATAACAACATCACATTCCTGTACCCTGAACCAACAGAGGAGTCAACCAGAAGCACTATGAAAATGGTTTTTTAATAAAATGACTAATTCTGGCAACAGGCCCAGAGAGGAGATGAGAAATCTGTTTAGTTTTACTTGCATGACTGATACATATCTTAAAAGGGAGTTTCTTGCTAGATGATTTAAAAAAAATTAATTATAAATGCTGAGGAATTAAAAAAAATCAACTAGCTGAAAATTCTGGCTATTGTTCATCTCAGACATATCATATTTTATAGAAAGGATTTTTAGCACACAATTTAGCACACAAATTACATTGATATATCCTTAATCCAGACAATTGATGCTTCTTAAAAAAATTGTTTGCTCTTGGTCTATTCTGTAAGTGGCCAGAACAAAGAAGAGAAAGGTTTTCAGGGTGCTTCCCTCACTATTTTCTGATTGTTTTTGAGTTACGTGCACAATGCTATGAAGTTTCACCTGTAGGAAGCTGAGCAGTCCTGAAGAACTCTTCTGTGCTGTGCTTAGTCGTTCAGGCATGTCCAACTTTTTGTGACCCCATGGACTGTGGCCCACCAGGCTCCACTGTCCATGAGAATTCTGCAGGCAAGAATACTAAAGAGGGTTGCCATGCCCTCCTCCAGGGGGTCTTACAAGCCCAGGAATTAAAACAGGTCTCCTGCATTACAGGTGGATTCTTTACTGTCTGAGCCAGTAGGGAAGCCCAAGAATACTGGAGTAGGTAACCTATCCTCTAGCAAATCTTCCTGACCCAGGAAATGAACTGGCGTCTCCTGCGTTGCAGGCGGACTCTTTACCAGCTGAGTTACTAGGGAAGCCCCTTCTAGGTAGAAGAATAGATTTGTATCTTGGACTCCCAAGCAAAACTTTGAATAAGTGAAAAGAAGAAAATCAAAGAGCTTTACAAGAGACAATGGCATGACTACTGGCTGGTTAGGGTATGTTTGTGTGCTGGAGGTTGGAGTGGGTAAGGAGGTCAGGTGAGCAGAACCTGCTCTCTTGACTTCTCTTAAGCTGGGACAGTCACATACATCAGTATTACACAGCATTAAAAATTGTACTGAAGGAGAGTTGAGTTAAAGTTTTGTGCTAATGTCTGCTGTACAACAGGGACTCAGTTATACGTATAACTTTTCCATTCTGGTTTATCACAGGATATTGAACATAGTCTCCTGTGCTGTACAGTAGGAGCTTGTTTATCCATCCTGTATATAATAGTTTGCTGCAGTATTTTCTTTTAATTTAAGAAATGAAAGAGTTCCAAGTATAGCCAGCAAAAAGCCTTCATCAGCTCAGTATAACTTTTCACTCAAAATGACATCAGCCTCTGGTCTGTCACCTCCAATGAGGTGAATGAACTTAGAGCCCATTATACAGAGTGAAGTAAGTTAGATGGAGAAAAAGAAATATTGTATATTAACACACATATATATGTCATCTAGAGAGATGGTATGGATGAACTGATTTGCAGGGCAGCAAGGAAGACCCAGACATAAAGAACAGACTTTTGAACACAATTGGGGGAAGGAGAGGGTGGGGCTATTTGAAGGAGCAGCAGTGAAACATATTCATTACCATAGGTGAAATAGACAGCCAGGGGGAATTTGCTGTATGATGCGGGGAACCCGAAGCCAGTGCTGTGACACCCTAGAGGGGAGGGGTGCAGAGGGAGAGGGGAAGAAAAGGGGGAGGGTGGGGGGAGGAAGGTTCAAGAAGGAGGGGACAGATGGATACCTAAGGCCAATTCACACTGATATATGGCAGAAACCAACACAATAGTGTAAAGCAATTATCCTCCAATTAAAAATAAATTTTAAAAGATAAAAACAAAGAAAATGTGTAGGAGGGGCTTATCCTCTGGGCACTGATCAGAGTCCAGGATCTTATGATAATTTTGTAGAAATCAAAACTCCAGGCATTTCCATGGTAAACATGGCCTCTCCAGCATCCTTCATAGATGGTGCTTGACTCCTGTTGAGGGTGTCCTTGTCATCAAGCTCTAATCCTGTGAATGTCCTCCCAGACAACATCTGTGAAGAGCTCTATGAACAAGGTCTGGAAGGCAAATGTGAGGACCGAGCCTTTCTTGTGCTGTCTTCTCCACGAGCTATCCCATCATCAACCTGCTCCCTTCCCCGTCCCGCTTCTGCGAGCCCAGTATAAGCGTGGTGATAAGGCCGAGCTCCACTGTCTCTCATCGTCCTCTTTGTCAAGGCCATCAGTGTTCTCCGAGTTCACCAGCCCTTTCTCATCCCTCATCTTAAACCATCGGCAGCATTTTCCCTCTTGCTTTCAAAACGAACACCACCCTCTCTTCATTTTCCTCCTGACTCACTGGATGTTGCTTTCTCCACTGACTTAGTCCCTGTCATTTTTCCAACTCACGTGCTGAAGTGTTTCAGAACCCACACTTAGATCTCTTCTGGTCTTTTTTATTTTCAGTATTTATTTGGGGTTTTTTTGGCCTTGACGGGTCTTAGTTGCAGCTTTCAAACACTTAGTTGTTACGTGTGGGATCTAGTTCCCTGACCAGGGATTGAACCTGGGCCCTCTGCATTCGGAGTGCGGAGTCTTAGCCAGTGGACCACCAAGGAAGTGCCTCAGTTTCTTTTAGACAGGTATCCTTACATCCTGAGAGACTCTGTTTCTGGATCAATATCTTGCTGTCCTTCAAGTCTCTCTTACAGGACATAGTATTTAGATCTCTCCAGGCTCTGCTATTTATTCAACAACCATCTGTGCAACTTATTAAGTGCTATATAGAATAGGAATCAAATTATGTCAAATTACTAAGCAAATATCTGATTATAGCTGTTGTAAAGACATCCCAGGGACACTCTGCTCTGGCAGTAAGAAGAAACACTGACAAACTGGTGGATGTCAGGGGCTGGACTACATGATGAAGGACACTTAGAAGAGGGGTTTCATTCATTAAACCAACAAAAATTTAGTATCTACTAATATAGGACACTGTGCATGTCAGTTGAGCATTTTGTAAGGCTAATAGGCAGAAGGCTCTAGCAACTCGAAGCATAAGTTGTATTTGTAAGAGTATCCATTTCATGGAGGAACAGGTCTTTGGTGAATTACTCTAAAGAAACTATTTACTGGCTACATGTCACTGCATTTCTCCAGGAGACATCAGCAGTAACTAGAGAAGTAGATAGAGATAGCAGAGAAACATTTCTTCTTTATTTGTCACGACAAATGGGAAAAATAAACCAAACTGGCAAAAAGTACAGATTCAGTGCAGTGATGAGCAGTTTGGAGAAGAAAATATGCATTCAGATACATAAATCTGAGCCTTCCAAGCTGATATGAAAACTACAATTTGTTATCAGTTAATATTTACTGTTTAAACTTTTAGATAGGGGAGGAAGCAAATTGCATCCTTTGTTCATAAAACTGAATGACCACTTTCAACCCCCCCAAAGGGGAGTGCTTGACAGATGATGTTTAAAGTAATTTCCTGGAGTGCTGTGGAGTCAATGCTGACATAAGAGGGAGCTTTGCAAGATCCCTCTTTGAGGGAAGGTGGCCACTGTGGGGAGGAAGAGAATTGCCTTCCTCTCCTGGGATGCAGGAATGGACAGAAGAGACAGGATAAGGAAGACAAACAGGCTAACCCAGATAATAGGCAGGAAATTAAGATAGTAAACAGTGCTATAAGAAGATTTCACAGAGCATGGTGGGGATGGACCCGCGGAACTGAGATGACATCTCAACTAGCACTGATGGAACATCTTCAGTGCATGAGAAAGCATCCTAGGATACTCAAGAGATGCCAAGGTGGGCGAGACACCATCCCAACCCCTGAGATGCTGATGATAAATAGGGAAGGGAAGGACATTCATGGATCATTTTATTTTTAAAAGTTATCTCATGAATCATTTTAATACAAAGCTGACTCTGGTCCATGCTAATAAAAATACATAAGATATGTTATTATGTACAATAAAAATAAAGACATATATGTATATGATTTAAAATATATATACAGTAAGTTCCCTGCATACAAATGAGTTCAATTCTGAGAGCATGTTTGTGAGTTCAACAAAGTTAGTCTAGGTACTCAACTAATACAGTCAGTTTATATAGTACTCTACTGTAGTAGGTTTATAATACTTTTCACACAAATAATACATAAAAACAAACACAAAAAATAAACAGTTTAAATCTTATAGTATAGCACCTTGAAAAGTACAGTAATACAGTACAACAGCCTGCATACAGGGGCTGCACTGAATGAACAGGCAGGAAGAGTTACTGATGGAGGAGGAAGACGAGGTGGGAGATGGTAGAGCTGAAGGACTGTCAGCAACAGGAGACAGAGGGCAAGCTGCAATGTCGCTACACCTGACGCTGATAGAATACACGTCTGCATCTTTGAAAGTTCGGAACTTGAAGGTTCATAGGTAGGAGACTTAGTGCATGTATATAAATTTAAAATAGTGTTAAATATCCATGTGGGAACTTTGCATTCATTTCCCTCCTTCTCTGGAAACCGTGAGATTGTTCAAAGCTGGTGTGCCGCACAGAAAAGAGACACAGTTGAGGAAATCGAAGACGTCATCAAGAAGCAGTGGGCATCACTCGCCAAGGCTGAATCTGCCAGGTAGTACCGTGTCCGGGCCCACTTCTCACAAGGATACTGTGTGTCACAGACCCCCCAACTGTCCGGGCTTCCGTTTGGATGAATCAAAGGACGGCTGACTTTGGTGCTTCACGGAGACCAGGCCGGGGTCCAGCAGTCCCGATGCTCTGTGTTGCTGATGGCAGCCCCTCATCTGTCAGCCTCAGGAGCCTGAGTGCTGGGAGTCGAGTCTCTTAACTACTGATGTGATAAGGACAGTCCGGCCTTGTGCCAAGGTTCTTGCTCCTCTGGCTCTTGTTCCCGAAAACATCTGTCTCCTGCAAGGACACTGGCAGGTTAAATGAACTATCCTTGGCGTCCTTACCTTCTCTGCTCTGTCAAAACAGCAAACAGCTCGCTGTGTTACCTCTGCTAGTGTCTCTGGCTTTAGCATGACTGACCTGGGGCTCCAGGCAAATGGACAGATCTATTCCTGTTTGTCTTCCAGTGTCAATATTGGCAAAGGAGGGAGTGGGGATCAACAGAAGTCTAGCTGGTCGGATCAGTCTCTGGCGTGAGCAAAGTCAAAGCCCCTGTCAACAGCGGTTTGACTGACTTTTAACCTCTCAGACAAGTCAATTTGGTTTCAAAGGGTTGGACCCCTGGGACATGGACATCCAGGCAGTGGGTGCCTCCGGAGGTAGGTCATGAGCATGAAAAGACAGGTGGACATTTAAGACCCGTGGAGAGCATCATTTGTGCTGTTACACAATGCAAGAAGAGAAAGCTGCAGGTGAGCCTTCCTCCCTGGAAGTCCCTGTGCCTCAGGAGTTCCTCGGAAATGGTAGGATTCCCAAGAACAGCCAGCAGCACCCAACATGGTGCCAGGTAGCTTCCGTTTCCCAGCAGCTATTCTCTAATCAGTATGAGTTTGCTGACTGAATGGGCAATTTCTGTTGGCATGAATGAAGAAATGACCGAGCACTCTGTGAGATGTTATTTGCTCTTTCTTTTAACTTTTCTACCGCTTGCCCTTCTTTTTTATTTTTTATTGGAGTATAATTGCTTTACAATGTTGTGTTAGTTTCTGCTGTACAACGTGAATCAGCTTTAAGTATACATATGTCCCTTTCCTCTTGGACCTCTCTCCCACCCCTCCAGGTCATCACCAAACACCGAGCTGAGCTCCCTGAGCTGTTCAGCAGCTTCGCACTAGCTGTCTGTTTTATATGTGGTGGTGGATACATGTCAGTGCCACTCTCTCAGTTTATCCCACCCTCCCCTTCTCCTGCTTTGTCCATAAGTTTGTTCTCTGCATTTGCATCTTTATTCTTGCCCTGAAAATAGGTTCTTGGTACCATTTGTTTAGATTTCATATATATGTGTTAATACATGATATTTATTTTCTTATTTCTGAGTTATTTCACTCTGTATGACAGACTCCAGGTTCATCCACACCTCTCCAAATGACCCAGTTTCCTTCCTTTTTATGGTTGAGTAGTATTCCATCGTATATATGCGCCATATCTTCTTTATCCGTTCATCTGTCAGTGGACATCTATGTTGCTTCCATGTCCTGGTTATTGTAAATAGTGCTGATGTGAACACTGTCACCCTTCCCCTATTTCTTGGAGTTTATTGGAGAAGGAACCAAGCTGGTCACCATCCTCTATAATAATGGGGCTTCCCAGGTGACTCAGTGATAAAGAATCTGCCTGCCAATGCAGGAGACACGAGAGAAACAAGTTCAATCCCCAGACCAGGAAGACCCCCTGGAGGAGAGAACGGCAACCCGCTCTAGTATTCTTGCCTGGAAAAACCCATGGAGAGAGAAGCCTAGTCCATGGGGTTGCAAAGAGTGGGACATGACTGAGCACGCACGCATGCCTGCACTTTATAATAACAAAACCTGTGCACAGCGAACAAGACTTGGATGATGCTTGCAAAGCCCCTGAGGACGCATGACTGAAAACAGCACTCCTCTCGGGGCTGAGAAGGAGACAGATGCTTGCCCTAGTCTTCTCAGAGGAAGTAACCCTTAAGAAGAGCAGTTTGGAGGGTGACCCCTGTAAGGAACCATTGTTGGTGCTGAGGCTGTTTATCCCGGGGACTGATAGTACGGCATCCATCTCTGGTTGAAGGATGACTTTACCTGATGTTGGAACCAAAGTGTGAATGCCACAAGGAAACAGGTTTTATTCAGCCTCCCGTAGAGAATTTTTGAGCAAACGGAGCCGTTCAAAAAAGATCACCCTCCCTTAGAGCACACACAGCTCGTCATCACTGAAAATACTCAAGTGAAAGTGAGAGCAAGCGACAAGGATGTCGGGCTGGGGAGAAGTTGGTGTAGTGTGGCCTTGAATGCACTCCTGGTGCTGAAGACCGTGATTTCGTGAAGAAGAGGGAGGTCCACAGCCCATGCCCTGGACCACCAGGCTTTCAGCCTCCCTGGAACGATGCAGAGTTTATGGAATTGTGGCAATCAGACAGAGCCGCCTCCCAGGGATTTATCTTATCCCGGTAACTCCATTAGACCAGGAGATGGACACTAAATAAACTCACGCAGGGAGTTAAAGTCGTCCTCTTTGAATCTATTTGAAGTCAGACCTTTGAAGCAAGCTTTCTTCTCTCTGTTTCCTCGCGTTTTTCATTTAAAAACATTGTGTCAGGAGTGCCTTTTTGCTGTAATTATCCCTGTCACTGCTGCTTGGGATAGTTTTACTAACTGGCAAGCAAACCTTGCCCGGAGAGTGGATGATGGGCAGTTCTAAAGAGGAGGAGGAAGCTCTTTATCTCGGAGCTGCAGTGGCAGCTGGATCCTCCAATGACAGCCCTGACATCCCCTGGAATGTCTTCCTGAGATGAGAGGTTACCCGTTCAAACAGAAGCCTCTGAACGCCAGCTCCTGGCAACCCTGTGCCGCTTCAAAGCACAGGTTTGTGTGACGGAGAGAGACTCCTGCCAGAGTCAGGCTTCCGTCGTTGTTAATTGATGACTCACAGAGCAGCCAGCCTGTTTTGCTGGATGAGCATCCGGGTTGATTATTAGAAATCGCTTTCATGGGAGTGAATGGTACTGCATCCTTAACACCAAGGGTGAGGCCCCCTGTAGAGTGTGTGGGGCTTTAGTCAGCTTAATTTGGCTTTCATCATAGTTAAATGAGGCATGGGGGAGTTCAAAGGAAATTTCAGTGCAGTCTACAAAGATACTCACCCAGACAGTCGGATGTCATGCTTTTCAGAGACGTGTCTTTGTGGCATCAAATCTAAATGGAATAATAAGAATCATATCCTTCAGAACTCCTCTGCATGACCAATTTTTGCCTTTTATCCTGGCCACTGTGGACACAGCCCTAAAATGGACTCAGGATGCTCTCGTTAGGTGATGGGTGATCCAGGCCTGCTTGATTCTTCACGCGAGCAGAACTTCATATTCCAAACGATGTTTCATCCCTTTAGGGTTGTCGTGGTTTTCAACCCATTCGATACCAGATACCACCCTATCATTAGCATCTGTATATAAATCTCTTTGTGGTTCTTCATAAGGTGGAGCTCAATAACTGAGCATCATCTCCGTGGGGGAAGAAAAGCACCCATTACATCCTTTCTTCCATTTCTGAGAATCACAGGAAGGAAAAGCAAGGGAGCCACCTGGAACCGGCTCTTGTTTCTGAACTCGAGAATGGAAGTATAAATTGAATAGTTTATGTGACGCCTCCTAACTTGGCCTTACAAAATCTGATGACTTCAGAGGTCAGATTAAACACAAAGCTGGAAGCGTAATCTCTACTCCTCATGTGTGGGACCAGTGGGTGGAAGCCGTAGTCCATGAAGCCAGGTCAGCTCTCTACAGCCTCTGCTTCCTTCTGGCAAAGGCTATCATCATTATCATCATCACCGTCATTGTGGCCTGTAAAAAATACCAGATATACACATTTCTACTTGTAATCCAAGACAGCGTTTCTTGTAACTTCACGCCTGAGCTCCTCCAGTGCCTTAGTTCCCTCTGAGATGATGACGTTTCTTACTGATAATTCACAGGCCCAAATAAAGAACAGGCTTCCCTGGTGGCTCAGATGGTAAAGCGTCTGCCTGCAGTGTGGGAGACCCNTTCAGGGGGCTCTTGGGTCAGAAGTTTCCAACACAAAGCAATGGTTGGAGGGGAAGTGCTGACTCCTTTTGAGGAATTGCCTCTCCCACACTATGTCTACTCTTGGTGGGACGGGACATCCAGATGTCTTCTCTGCACACGTGCTGCCACTTCGGTCGTGTCCGACTCTTTGAGACCCCATGGACCGTAGCCTGCCAGGCTCCTGTCCACAGGATTCTCCAGGCAAGAATACTGGAGTGGGTTGCCCTGCCCGTCCCCAGGGGATCTTCCTGACCCAGGGATCAAACACAAGTCTCATTCTGTCTCCTGCATTAGCAGGCAGGTTCTTTACCACTAGAACCACTCTGCAGTGGGAGATAAAAGGGGTCTCAGAGACTCCTTCTCCCAGACCTGCCTGCTTTCTGGCTTCTGCAACTGGTGAAAAGGCCACTGACTCCAGGCATGGCCAATCACCCGCTAGACCTGTGCATAGTGAACAGGGGGCAAAGGCCCATGAAAGGCTGCATCCATGCCGGCAGTGTGGCGTGGTTTGCTCTATTGCACATCTGTTTCTGCTGCCAAGTGCCTTCCAGTGTATTGGTTCTTCATTATTTCTTGAACTTGGATTTTCAGCTTTCAACTCAATTCTGTGACATCTGATATTCTAATTAATTACTTCTTCTCTTATAACACTTGAATTAAAAAAAAACAGTTAAAAAAATGTATTTGGCTGTGTCGAGTCTTAGTTGTGGGATCTTTCGTTGTGGTGCATGGACTCTCTAGTTGTGGCGAGTGGGCTCAGTTGCTCTGTGGCACGTGATCTTAGTCCCCTGGCCAGGCTTGAACCTGCATCCCCTGCACTGCAAGGCAGATTCTTAACCACTGGGCTACCAGGGAAGTCCCTATATGAAAGTTTTTAATTTATAGGGAAAAAAACTGAGGCCAAGACCAGGTCTGTACCTCCTTCAGAAATCCCCTTATACTAAATTTGGACTAAGACTAGTACCTGAATTCAGCTTCCTGGCTAAGCTCTTTCTCCTGCACCAAGGATAAGTTCAAATACCTACAGCAAACAGACAGCAACAGAGATGTGTTCTTGATGTCGTTTTTCTTAAATTGCATGGCCTTCACAATCCTTTATTTTCTTGCCTTTGATGAGAATGGGTCACAGAAATATATTTCTTTACTATAAAAAAGTGTGAAGACAATAATAGTTGACAGCTGACACTTGACTCCAATATTTAGCACAACAGGGATTAGTGGAGATTGTGGAAAACTAGTGAATACTCTCTACATAAAAGTAATCAGCCTCTGTTCAGCTTAGTTTGTTATTGCCCTGGAATAATTTGGTCCCCAAATTTCCCCAAATAACTATTTGAAAGATCATGTGGAGGGACTTCCCTGGTGGTTTAGTGGTTAAGATTTCATTTTTTGATGCAGGGGAGTGGGTTCAATCCCTGGTTAGGGAACTAGATCCTACATGTTGCAACTAAGAGTTTGAATACTGCAACTAAAGATCCCACATGCCTCAGGGCCAAGAAACCAAAGTATAAAGCAAGCAATATTATAACAAAATGGATAAAGAGTTTAAAAATGGTCCAATCAAAAAAAAAATTTTTTTTTTTAAGATAAGGTGGAAATCTGAATTTTTTAATGTAAAATGTTCTGGTCTTTTTAGACCACACTGTTTAGATCACACTGTTTAAAACCAATGTGAATTCCAGGCACCATGTCTCTGGGCTGGATTTAGCCTATGAAGCATTCGGCTGTACTGTCCGCCTTATCGCAAGCTCCTCCCTCCTTTCCCCATGAATGGGTATGCCATACCTGCTGTGTGGAAGAGGGGATGACTTCTTTCCATTCTGGAGAACTTTTAGACACGAACGTCATGAGTGTATTCTTATTTGTTCTCCAGCAGAAAGAAAAATTCAAGCTTGATTCATCTTCATCTTGCCTATCCTTATATTTTTAGCTAAAGTTCAGGGTGAAGGAAAAGGTTTAATTAGAGGATTCATTAATTAAAGTGTTGAGTTTTCCTATGAGGATAAAATGANTTATTTGTTCTCCAGCAGAAAGAAAAATTCAAGCTTGATTCATCTTCATCTTGCCTATCCTTATATTTTTAGCTAAAGTTCAGGGTGAAGGAAAAGGTTTAATTAGAGGATTCATTAATTAAAGTGTTGAGTTTTCCTATGAGGATAAAATGAGTGTCTGTGGAGCAATTCTGTTGCATGGATGATTATCTAGAAAGGTCAGACATGAAGAAATATTGATTTCAGGTGTTTAGGATAATTCTATTGCAGCCCTGGGTAGAATGTTTCTCTGTTGCATATTTACAGATCTGTAGTCAAGTGAAAGAGCATATATGCCCATATTTTTTAAATGGTATAAATTAAATACAAGACAGAAAAAGATGGTATATAATATCATGTAAAATAATGACCTAAAAACGTGGTTTGGCTTATAATGAGTAAAGATGAAGATTGAAAATTATGTTTTAGGAGAACTTCCCTGGACTCCAGGGAAGACTCCACATTTCCAGTGCAGGGGCCTGGGTTCAGTCCCTGGTCAGGGAACTAGATCCCACACGCTGCAACTAAAGATCCCATATGCCTCAATGAAGACACAGCACAAAAAGAAAATTATGCTTCAGAATTTCCCACATTAGGATTCTAGACCAGGGCTGGCAAACTACAGCCTGGGGGACAAATCTGGCCCACAACTGGCTCTCATAAATAAAGTTTTATTGGCAGTTTTATTTGTTTACGTATTGTCTGTGATTACTTTTGTGTTACAACAGAGCTGAGTAATTGCTACAGGGACTGTATGGTTTGCAAAGTCTAAAATTTTTACTATCTAGCCCTTTAGAGAAAATACCTCAAATCTTTGGTCTAGAAACTGTTAAGTTCCGTTTGACAGATGAAAAATAACAATGTATGAAGAGTCAGGATAGTGTGGACTGCTGTCTAGAGTCAAGGCAGCAAGAAGTGATAGAAATCAGGGTTTATTTTGAAGTTTCAGTATAAAGGAAGATCTGATGATAGTTTCTTTTCTTTTTCAGTGTGCACGTTTAATTCTAGAAAATTTTCCTCTAAATACTGTTGGGTTATGCCTATAACTTTCAACTTTTTCATGTTCATATCATTTCAAAATGTTTTATAATTTCTCTTGGAGGCTTTTTCTTTGACACTTTGATTATTTAGATGTGTGGTTAATTTCCAAGTACTAAGAGATTTCCTTTTTCTATTTCTGTTATTGATTTCTAGATTAATTCTATTATAAACAGAGAGCATACTTGGTGTGATTTTAATTCTGTTAAATTTGTTCAGGTTTGTCATATAAACCCAGATATGCTGTGTCCTGGAGACTGTGACATGTGTACTTGAAAAGAATGTATATTCAGCTGTTGTTGGGTGGAGGGTTTTATAAATGTCAATTAGACACAGTTAGCTGATGCTATTATTCATTCCTTCTATATCCTTGCTGGTTTCTTTTTTCTTTTTTTCTTAATCTATTAGGTTGATCAATTACTTAAGAGAGTCTCCAGCTACATTATGAATCTGTCCACTTTTCCTTTTAGCTCTGTCAGTTTTTGCTTCATGTATTTTTAATCTGTTGTTCTGTGTATTTACATTCAAGATTGTTACGTCTTCCGATGAACTGAACCTTTTGTCATTATGTAATCTCATTCTTTGTCCTTGGTAGTTTTCTTTGTTCTGAGGTTTACATAGCCTGACATCTCCACTATTGATTTCTTTTGTTTCCTGTTTACATGGTTTACCTTTTTCTAGATGTTTGCTTTTTTCAGAGGGGCGTGTGCTGGGTCTTCATTGCAGGGTACAGGCTCCACTAGCTGTGTCGTTCGGGCTTAGTCATCCTGCAGCATGCGGGATCTTAGTTCCCCAACCAGGGCTCGAACACAGATCTCGCTTTAGACCTGCCCCTGAGGGCTGTGGCTCTCCGTGTTCCCGAGGTGTCAAAGAAACAGGATCACAAGTCACGAAGAAAGACCCTCCCACATCCCGCCGCACCATCTAGCCCTCCCTGGCACTGTGTCCCGGTCAGCACTGCTGGCACGATCTCCCTGCTTCTGTCTTCCTGTTTCCTTCAAACCCTTCTGGAATCCCCTCTCTGAGATGGAAGTGGGATTCAGGGGTAATCACCTGGAAGGAGTTAATCGCTTTTGCTTCTAATCACCTTCTTTTTCAAGGGCAATGGGTTAATTATCGAGACACTAACTGCATGTCAGATTCCCTGGGTGAAAGACTCTCTCATTCTAACACAGTCACACCGTGTTAATGATACTCATCACTCCCAGAGCACCGCTAGAGGAACTGTCTCTGAGTGGGTTGCTCTACAGATATATTCTCGGAGCACAGAGCATTAAAATCCCCAATTGCATATTAAGGGATTTTTTTTTTCAAATTGTAAAATTACTTAGCAAGAAAAAAATACATTAATTAAAAAAAAAATCTATTCTTAGCTAGCCCAGAACTACACTTGAAATGCTCCAGAAGTGGCAGTTTTAAAGAGTTAGGAAATGCTGCACGTTTCTAGGTGCCTCTTATAGTAAATAAAACTATTCGTCTTTACTCTGCGGGGTAGACCACTTACTTTTTAAAGTTTGGTTTCTTCACAACAGTTAAGGGAATCCTTTAATCAGCCCCAAATCGACTCAAGGTCAACACACATAGGATTCGGGTTGCCTCAAGTGCTACTCCTGCATTTGAATCTTAAATATACCACTTACTGAACGTGAACTCTTGATTCACCTCTCTGAGCTTCAGCTATTTGATCTTCAGAAAGAGGATAATGCATAGCATTTAGTGCTGTCAGGACTGGAAAAAGTGGGTGCAGAGGAACTGCTGTAAAGCAGGGGTTGATCAACTGTAACATATAATAACTGAATCAATTGCAGACAGGCCATCTGAGATTGTGATCTGATTGACATTGGTGATTATCTTCCTCTGGTCCCTTGCTCTTTACTTTACCTCTTTCTTCTTTGCTGTTTTAAATTAATTAGTTCCATTTTTGGACTAATTCATTCTCATATATGCCTTTCTCAGTAAGTGGGACATGGGTGGGTGTGTATGTGTGTGTGTGAATTGAGAACTAGACCGGCAATCAGCAAAGTTCAGATGATCTCAATTTAGGGGAATAGAAAAGACACAGGACATTCTAAAATGTTCATCTTGATATAGCTCCTGGGCAAAATTCTGCATCTGACTATTAAACATACTTGTTCTTCTGTGGTCCTTCTGATATTACAGTCCACCCACCAGGGCTCCTGGGCAGCCTCTCTTCCATCTGTCAGCTCACCTATGCCCTGAACTTCCCAAGTGCACCTTCCTGAGTCCTCTCCCTGCCATATCCTCCCCTTCAGCCCCAAGTCTCTTAAACGATCACCCCTGTTGACCTTGACTCCCCTTTAGTCTCCCCTTTAGTCTCTCCAATTGCTGAGCAACTGTTCCATCTTCTCCATCTTCTTAGCGCCCCCTATGTCATCCTCAAAGTAGCTTCTCTCATCTGTATAATATTCTCATATCTTACCCCATGATTGCTCGCTCTTTCTTTTCGGACTGATTGTCCTTCAGGCCAACACACTCTCCTCCCTTAACTGATCCCCTAAACCTCTTAAGGTGATGAACACCAGACCCAGTTCTTCATATTCTGGCCATTCCAGGCTTTGTCCACTAACTCAGAGTAAATACATTTTCTCTGGGGTCATACATGTGAGATCTAGTTCCCCAATCAGGGATTGAACCCATGCCCCTGCATTGGAAGTGCAGTCTTAACCACTGGACCACCAAGAAAGTCTTTGTTTCCTTTCTTTTTAAAAGCAGACTTTCTTTTTTAGAGCAGTTTCAGTTCAGTTCAGTCTCTCAGTCGTGTCTGGCTCTTTGCGACCCCATGGACTGCAGCACTCCAAGCTTCCCTGAGAAGTTTCAGGTCACAGCAAAACTGAGCAGAAGGCATGAAGATTTCCCATATAGTTCCTGCGTCCACACATACACAGGTTTCTCCTTTATCAAGACCCTACACCAGAATGATCCATTTGTTAAAACTGATGAACCGACACTGACACATCGTTATGACCTAGAGTCCATCATTTGCATCGTGGCTCACTCTTGGTGCTACACATCCTATGGGTTTGGATGAATGTCTGATGACATATATCCATCATTATGAGTAATTTCACTGCTCTAAAAATCCTGTGTGCTCCATCTATCAATCCTTCTTCCCTCCCTCCCCTCACGAACTCCTAGGAATCATTGATCTTTGTATTGTCTCCATCATTTTATCTTATCAAGAATGTCATATAGATGGAATCATACAGTATATAATCTTTTCAGACTGGCTATTTTCACTCAGTGATATGCATTTAAGGCTCTTCCACGTCTTTTCATGGCTTGATAGCTCATTTCTTTTTAGTGCTGAATAATATTCCATCATCTGAATGGACCACAGTGTATCCTTTCACCTGCTGAAGGGCAACTTAGTTGCTTCCAAGTTCCAGTAATTTTGAATAAAGCTGCTGTAAATACCTCTGTGCAGTTTTTTATGTGGACATAAGTTTTCAATGCCTTTGAGTAAATAACCAAGGAACACAATTGCTGAATCATATGGTAAGAACATTTTTAGTTCTGTAAGAAATAACCAAACTGTCTTCCAGATTGGTACCATCTTGTACTCCCACCAGAAAAGTGTGAGTTCCTGTTGCTCTACATGCTCACCAGCATTTGCTGTTATCAGTGTTTTGGCCATGCTAATATGAGGGTAGTGGTGTCTCACTATCATTTCAACGTTTGCATTTCCCTAATTACACATGATGTTGAGCACTTTTAAAAAGCTTATTTGCCGTCTGAGTATCTTCTTTGGTGAGGTTAAAGTCGTTGACCCATTTTTAATTGGGTTGTTTGCTTTTTTATCATTAAGTTTTAAGAATTCTATGTTGATTCCAGTGAACAATCCTGTATCAGATATGTCCTTTGAAATTTGTTTTCTCCCAGACTGTGGCTTGGCTTTTCATTCCCCTGACAGTTTCTTTCTCTAGGAAAGACAATTATCATATCTGATTCATAAAACTGCTAGATGGATTAAACAACAAAGCAAGAACACAATGTCTTATACATAATGGTTTCCTTTATCTTATTAAATAGAGCACTGAGGATTAATATGGGACATTAGCAGGCTGTGAAGACATTTTGTATGACCTGGCAAACATCAGTCAAACTGTACTTATCATTAAAAAGAGATCAAGCAAAATAGCTCCTTCTAAAGTTTGATGTGTTCAACAGTGAGAGGGAGAAGCACAGAAAACTAACTCTAAAAGCCAAAGATTTCTGTCTTCACAGGATTCAAAAGCCAGAGTACACACAAACCTCCTTAGTTACTCCTCCTGATTGTGTCCCAGACTTCTGATCCTCTGCCGAGCACAGTCTGTGCACCACAGATTGGATCTCTAAGCTGGCTGGCATCCCAGGATGCACTTTGCAGCCTGAGTCATGGATATGCAGCCTCTGACACCCATGAGGGGTAATCGTCCTCCTATTCAGGTTGTTCTGCCTCTTTTCCTAGGGAGAGACTGTTCTCCCAGAGGAGATGAGGTACTCTGGCTTAGAGGCACTCTAACAATGAAGCTATGTAGACTTAGTTGGCATCCAAGTTAAGTTTTGAAGTAAGAGAACTTGCTGTCAAAATGGTCAGCAGTCCAAAGCCAGAGAAAGTCATTCTGCTAGATAAAGTTCTGGGGAAAGTGTTGTAATGGATAAAGAGGATGTGGTACATCTATACAATGGAATACTACTCAGCCATAAAAAGGAACTAAATTGGGTCTTTGTAGAGTCATGGATGGACCTAGAGTCTGTCTTACAGAGTGAAGCAAGTCAGAAAGAAAAAAAAAGATATTTTTATAAAAATGTCATATATATATATATATATGCAGAGCAGGAATTGAGACACATGTAGAGAATGGATGTGTAGACATGGAGAGGGGGATGAATCAAGAGTGTGGGACTGACATATACACACTGCCATGTATAAAACAGATAGCTAGTGGGAAGCTGCTGTCTAGCACAAGGAGCTCAGCTTGGTGCTCTGTGATGACCTAGGCGAGGGGATGGGGGTTGGGGGTCGGGGGGAGGCTCAAGAGGGAGGGGATATATGTATACATTTGGCTGAGTCATGTTGTTGTGCAGCAGAAACCAACACCACATATAGAGCCATTATCCTCCAATTAAAAAAGAAAGAAAGAAACTGGGATCCATTTGGGTTCAACAGCCCAGTGATAGCAAGATCTCATCTGAGAATGGTTTCATGGTAGAGTGGAAAATTGGGTACAGGTGAAAAACAGGGATGCAAGCCAGGAGATACAAAGATCACTGATAGTGAAGGAATATAGACCCTCAGAAGCTTCAGATAGCAGAATACTCTAGGGACCAGACTTCCCCTCCCCCATTTTTACAGACCCAGGTAAGTCCAGTGGAAGAGAGAGGAGAAAGCCTCGATTGTAACTGATCTTGAACTCGAAGTTGACTTTGGTGTGTCGAGGCTATAAGCCAGATTTTAATATGATTTATGAAAATTAAGGAATACTGCATTTTTTCACTTTGAGAGTTGAGGGAAAATTCATGACTATCATATTTCAGAATCTGCAATGGTACATTAGAATCCCATATCTAATTTCCAAGCTATTCTGCTGAAAGCAACTTCAGATTTTATATCCATCTTGTAGTCATTAAGAATTGTGTCTTTCGAATCCGAATGACCTAGTTTGAATAATGACTGTCCTTCTTACAAACAAAAGTTACTTAATATTTTTGAGTTTCAGATGTCTCCTTTGGAAATGAAGACACCTACCTCCTAGGGTTATCATGGGGTTGGTTGGATAATATATCTCTAAAAAGCACTTAGCTCATTACCTGGCACTTAAAATGCATTCAGCAACTGGTAACTCATTATTTCTTTTTTGGTGCTGGGCTTGGGGTCATGAGTGTGGTCCCTTGGGCTCAGCCAACGATGGGACAGGAGTTTGGGAAAAGTCCCTCCTTTTAAAAGTCCCCCTTCACCTCCACTTTTCTACCTGCAACAGTTTAAAATGACAAATGACTGCACTTCATGCTCAGGAGGCAAGGGGCAATCTTGTTGATGAGTATAGATGGTTGTGGAAGAAGGTAATGAAATAAGAATTCTCCTTTATTGGTCAGTTTGTATAAATTAAATGTGGCATATTATATGTAATCTTATAAGCTCTCCTTTGACAGAGAATATGCGATAAATATGAGACATAAATTGGAGAGTGGCCGGAAGAAAAACTGTTCTATAAAGCTATATTAGAACCACTAAATAGAATTTCTTGAAAGAGGAAAAATGGGGAAGGAGGCTCCACAGAAAGATGGGGAGAATGGAGTCCCCAAATTGATCAAGAAGTCCAAGTGCTGAGAGAGAGAGAATTCAGGTGTCTAGCAATAATTTCCTACATCATCACTAACCAACTGAGTGGGGAACACCTGGAGCAAGTCATTCCAAGATGGAGCAATCTCAGAAGCCCTCTCTACTTTAGGATTCCTTGGAGAGGATGCCTCATCTGTGCTGCATCTCTATGAATCCAGAAAGCTGCTTGAACCTGACCTGCCATTGGCGAGGTTGGAGGTGGGGTCATGGATGGGGGTGGTAGAGGTGTGGTCTTGCTGCCACCACATTGAAATTCAGAGTCTGGTCTTGAGTCAAAGATAATTCTTTCTGTGGTAGGATTCAACTGTTCTGGAGTCAGCTGTGTCTGGGTAGCTTTTCTTTTTTTGACAAAAGATCGGAGAGCATTCCTAAAGCACTGGCCCTCAAAATCAACGTGCATGCATATCTCCTGATATTTAAAATTCTGGGCATAAATTTAAAATTTGGGGTATAGTAAGGCCAGCAGATCAAGAAATGACTGCCATTGCAAAAACAGTTTGTTGCACATGTAGAGAATGGGCTTGTGGACCCAGTGAGGAAAGGAGAGGGTGAGACTAACTGAGAGAATAGCATTGACATGAATACACTACTATGTGTAAGATAGGTAGCTAACAGGAAGCCGCTGCACAGCACAGGGGATTCAGCACGGTGTTCTGTGGTGATCTGGAGAGGTGGAGATCCAAGAGGGAGAGAATGCATATATGCATATAGCTGATTCACTTCATTGTACAGCAGAAGCTAACACAACAATGTAAAACAATTATACTCCAATTAAAAATAAGTAAATTAATTAAAATAATAATAATAAATTTTAAAAAGAGTTTGTTATGCACAGTTTCCAAGAGGCGAGAGATACCATGCTATTGGGGGTCAGCCAGAGAAGTGCCAGGGTCAGTCTCAAGGCAGATGGAGAAGGGGGAGCTGGGGCCAAGGCCCTTCATTGTTTCCACAGAAAGGAATGGGCAAGGCAGGGTGAGAAGTCTTGAGGCCACAAGTTTGAATAATTTCAGTGGACTCTAGGGCACAGAGGCTGTCCTAATTGTCTGTTTCCTACTCCTACCCCCTATAGAGTTATTAGGAGAGGTGGGAAATAGCCTGGAACTTGAGAGCCATTAAAGGAGGTGAATGGGGTGTGGCTCTGGAGGGGCTAGTTTGTCATTGACAAGCTTTCTTGGGAATAAGCTTCTTACTATCTGTGCGTGTGTGCGTGTGTGTGTGTGTGTGTGTGTGTGTGTGTGTGTTTAGTTGCTCAGTTGTGTCCGACTCTTGTGACCCCATAGACTGCAGCCCATCCCCATCAGGCTTCTCTGTCCATGGAATTATCCAGGTAAGAATATGGGAAGGGATTGTCATTTCCTTCACCAGGGAATCTTTCTGACCCAGGAATCAAACCAGCATCTCCTGCATTGGCACATAGATTCTCTACCATCTTAGTCACCAGGGAAGCTGAGTGGATGAGAGAATCCCAGAAAAACACAGTCTGAGCAGAAGTCTGTTCTCAAACAGCTCCCATCATAACTGGGCTCAACAGAGAGAAGTGGATCCTCCAGCTGACCAGCTGCTCAGAGTCCTGGTTAAACAGTCTGGGCTCCACAGATCTTAGTTTCCGTTCTTTAAATGGAGAAACACTGAGGACAAATTGAACAGGTCGAGGGCCTCAGTGTATCCCCAGATCACTGAGCCCACTCTCCCAGAGGCATATGGGCACCTAAACGACAGTCTAACTCCATCAGTTAACTGATCATCTATCATCTAAGAGAAATGCCTCAATGTGAAGCAACAGTCCAAATACCACGGACATTTTACACTTAATTTTGTTCAAGCATAACACAACCACGAGGCTTCCCAGGTGGCACAGGAGTAAGAAACTGCCTGCCAGTGCAGGAGACACAAGAGATGAGGTTTCAGTCCCTGGGTCAGGCCTGGAGAAGTCCATGGACTGAATAGTTCATGGGGTCACAAAGAGTCGGACATGACTGAGTGACTTTCACTTATCCAGTCTCCTTGAGATGCACACTTGGAGTGTTTCTAATTTGGAGCAATGCTGTAAATATTCTTTTTCTTTTAATTTTTTAAAATTTATTTGGCTATGTTGGGTCTTAGTTGCAGTACATGGGATCCTCAATCTTTATTGTGCCATGAAGGATCTATTTCCCTGACCAGGGACCAAACCCCACCCCTTTAACTGGGAGCTTGAAGTCTTAACTCCTGGACCTGTGAGCATTTTTATACATGGCCCATATGTACTGTTGGATTTATACCCAGGATAGAATCGGTGGGTCATGAGCAATTGTGTTTAGCCAAATAGATATCTGAAGAGGTCATGCCAGTTTACATGTGCACCAGCTCTGTGTCCTTGTCAACATGTAGAACCAAGCTGTCCATTTTATCCATTCTGGATATTGTGTAGCCATATTACATCATGATTTTAATGTGTCCAGGTGGAAAATATTTGTCAAGGAAAACAGAATAAACTTGAATCTGAAAGTGCAGAAGAATAAGTCACATTTAGGGCAGCTTACCTAGGGAGAAGTGTTTCTGTCAATAAGAAATGCAACTGAGTGTTTCAGCAGGAGGTTAAGTGTGTCAAGCCATAAGTGTTATCTCCAGGTGTGAGTGGGGTACAGGCAATGTCTGAAGCAAGAGACTAAGTATAGAAGAGTACGGAAGAATGTGAGGGTTGAACTAGACATTCAGGAACTGCAAACAGAATCTATGCATTCATTAAAAATGTAACTCTTGAGCTTTCAAAATGTGCTGGAAACTGACCTGGGCATGTGGATATAAAGGGAGCAATCAGTTCCTTCTCTTCCAGAGACCACACATATCGAGGAGAGATGAATAAGATGGACAATAAGGCATTGTGATGAACGTCTCTGTGGTAGAGACTTGGATAAGCTGCGTCTATGCTCTGGAAGCAAGAAGGGTATCCATCAATCTGGTCTGGTAGGGTTGGGGAATCCTTCACTAGGAGGTGACACTGGATCCTGGTCTTGGTTAATCAGTGGATGGTCGTTNACGTCTCTGTGGTAGAGACTTGGATAAGCTGCGTCTATGCTCTGGAAGCAAGAAGGGTATCCATCAATCTGGTCTGGTAGGGTTGGGGAATCCTTCACTAGGAGGTGACACTGGATCCTGGTCTTGGTTAATCAGTGGATGGTCGTTAAGAAGGAAAGGGAGAGGGAAGCACGTGTGATCGTTTGGAGACGTATCAGCAGAAGACTATGGTGGTGTGGTGTGCGTAGATGCTGGGAGATAGGTGAGAGCACATAGGAAGGGTATTTTGAAAGCCAGATGGTGAAGGACCTTAGAAATACAACTGATCAGGTACTTTATGCTGAGGGCAGGGATCAGTCGTCACAGCTCAACAGAGAGGGGATACTGTGATAACACGGGCATAGTGGGGTTTTCCAGATAGCACCGTGGTAAAGAATCCACCTGCCAANCACACAGAAAGGGTATTTTGAAAGCCAGATGGTGAAGGACCTTAGAAATACAACTGGCCAGGTACTTTATGCTGCGGGCAGGACAGAGAGAGGATACTGTGATAACACGGGCATAGTGGGGTTTTCCAGATAGCACCGTGGTAAAGAATCCACCTGCCAATGCAGGAGATGCAGAAGACCTGGGTTTGATTCCTGGGTTGGGAAGATCCTCTGGAGGAGGAACTAGCAACCCACTCCAGTATTCTTGCTGGGAAAACCCCATGGACAGAGGAGCCTGGTGGGCTTCAGTCCACGGGGTCACCAAGAGTCAGACACAGCTGAGCCCAGGAACTGGGATCTCAGGTAGGCAGTGGAGGACATAAAAAGAAAGTGACAGATGTGACTTCAAATAAAATATGGCTCAGTTCTCCACTTGCAGGGCGAGAATCCCCATTTATTGGGAACTGGAAAAGTACTTATGGTGACGCTTTTGTTCTGCTAGGGTGGGCCTGGTCTGAAGGTAATTTTTCAAAAGCAGCTGCTCTAAGTGTTAAATGGTGCCAGGGGATTCACTGGACACAGGTGCCACGTTCAATCTTATTCATCTCTCAATAAAGCCAGACTCCAACTGCCGGTTGGATGGCAGCACAGCACCTTTGAGACAGGAGTTCTATTAACAGGTGCAACTCGCTGCTTCAGTCTGGGGGTCGGCTACAGACTTCAGCATGTGTGTGCGTTCTCAGTCACTTAGTTGTGTCCGACTCTTGTGACCCCGTGGACTGTAGCCCACCAGGCTCCTCTGTTCATGGGATTCTCCAGGCAAGATTACTGGAGTAGGTTGCCATTTCCTCCTCCAGAAGATCTTCCCGACCCAGGGATCGAACCCACATCTCCAGCAGCTCCTGCGTAGGTAGGCAGATTCTTTACCACTGAACCACCTAGGAAGCCCTGCAGACTTCAGTTATGGTTGTTTAGTTATTAAGTTGTGTCCAACTCTGTGTGATCCCATGGACTCGAGATACCCACAGATCCTTGGCTTCTAACTTTGCTTCCCCATCATTTCTGCTGTGGCTCCTCTTGGGGCGACTCAGATGCACCTGTCACATAGTTTTCCTATTATTTGAGTTTGCTCCTACAAAATACACTTTATCTGCCCTTTTAATCCAGGAAAGGAATGTTTCAGTGCTCAGTCAATTTTTTGAATAATTAATAGATGCTGTTGGTACAACGTTTTAAAAGTTACACAAAGGGTAGTGGTGAGGAAAAAATTCTCGTCTGTCCCTGGCCCCAGCCACCTATTTTCTCTTGCCAGTGGCAAAAACTATGACCCAATTTCTCGAGCATCATTTCAAAGACATTCTATGCAACTGCAAACATGTGCCAGTTTTCTTTTTCTTTTTAAAAAAATCATAAATAGTAGCACATGATACGTATCATCTTGGATATAGTCTCCTATCATTCATGCTTGTTCTTCTTAAAGGTATCCCATTGTGAATACGCTTTTGTTTATTTAATCAGGCCACTATTGATAGACATTTAACTAGTCCCTAATTTTTCATTGTTACAATGAATGCTTCAGTGAATATCCTCCTTTCTCATTTAGACATATTTATAGAATGGATTGCTAGGAATAGAATTGTTGGGCCACCAGGAATTAATATCTATAATTTTTAGACATTTAACATTTTCCTGCACAGTAGTCGTTTCAATTTTCACTCCTCATGAAAGTATTTTCCCAGGTGGTCCCTAACATACAATGAATTATAAAATTTTGACCTCTGTCAATTTTTTATTGAAAATGTTATTTGGAATTTTACTTTTCATTTCTCTTCTTCTTAGTGAGGCTGAGCATCTTTACATGGTTTTAAGAGTTATTTGTAATTCTTTTAAAAAGTTGAACTCTCTGGCCATCCATGTTGACCATTTTCCTGCCGGACTGTTTCCTTTTTTCTTATGATTTGTAAGAGCCTGTCGCATGTTAAGAAAAGCATTCCTTTGTGCATCACATGCAAACACTGTCCCCCATTCGTTGTTTGAGTCTGGATTTTATTCTTATTTATCTGTTGAAATAACAAATTTGAAAGTATTTATGTGGTAGACCTTCTTTGGTTTCTTTTCAGTTTTGGATCATATTTTCCAACTGTTGAGATGATTTTAAAAGTTTCCATGGTCTCTTCTAGTGCTATTAGTGTTATTTAAAGAAATGTTTATTTTGAAATGATTTTAAACTTACAAAAGATTTGCAAAGATAGAAAAGTGACTTTCAGTGCTGCCTTCATCCAGCTTTGCTCAATGTTAACATTTTATAGAACTGTGGAACCATTAGCAAAGCTCTAAGTTTAACATTGGTACAATACTGTTAATTAAACTACAGGCTTTCATAGAATTTCCAGTGTTCCAAGTAATGTCCTTTTTCCATTTCAGGTACCAGTTCAGGATTCCACATTTTCTTTATTTGCCCTATGTCCTAAATCTTCTCTCTTCCTGACAACTTCTCCATCTTTATATTTTGTGACCTTGACATTGCTGAAGCTTTGTTGTTTTCAGTTGATAAGTCATGCCTGACTCTTTGTGACTCCATGAACTATAGCCTGCCAGGCCCCTCTCCATGGGATTTCCCAGGCAAGACTACTGGAGTGGGTTACCATTCCCTTCTCCAGGGGATCTTCCCAACCCAGGAACTGAACCCAAGTCTCCTGCATCTCCTGCATTGGCAGACAACTTCTCTACCACTGAGCCATCAGGGAAGCCTATTTCTGAAGTTTATTGATCAAATATTTTGTAGAATGTCCACCTATTTAGGAGATACATATATTGGCATGTTCTATAACTGGCAATGTTAACTTTGATCGCTTGGTTAACACGGTGCCTGTAATGCGGTGCACTGTAAAGGTACTGTTTTCCCCTGTCTTATTAATAAATATTTGATGGGAAATACTTTGAGGAAATATATATTATGTACATATACTATTTTTGTTTATTTACTTGAATATATATTCAAACATATTTATNGCCATGAAATTAAAAGACACTTACTCTTTGAAAGAAAAGTTATGACCAACCTAGATAGCATATTCAAAAGCAGAGACATTACTTTGCTAACAAAGGTCTATCTAGTCAAGGCTATGGTTTTTCCAGTGGTCATGTATGAATGTGAGAGTTGGACTGTGAAGATAGCTGAGCACCGAAGAATTGATGCTTTTGAACTGTGGTGCTGGAGAAGACTCTTGAGAGTCCTTGGACTGCAAGGAGATCCAACCAGTCCATCCTAAAGGAGATCAGTCCTAGGTATTCATTGGAAGGAATGATGCTAAAGCTGAAGCTCCAGTACTTTGGCCACCTCATGCAAAGTGTTGACTCATTGGAAAAGACTCTGATGCTGGAGGGACTGGGGGCAGGAGGAAAAGGGGACGACAGAGGATGATATGGCTGGATGGCATCACCAACTCAATGGAGGTGAGTTTGAGTGAACTCCGGGAGATGGTGATGGACAGGTAGGCCTGGTGTGCTGTGATTCATGGGGTCAGAAAGAGTTGGGCATGACTGAGCAAGTGATCTGAATCTGAATGTAATATACACTAATGTGTCATAAGTATACAAATTAATTCCTATTATGTAAATCTCCTTCTCATGCTAAATTTTTTTTTGGTTTGGTTTGTGTTCTATTTTTAGAATAAATTCTGAATTCATGTTGATGTATGGGAAAACAAATACAATATTGTAAAGTAATTAACCTCCAATTAAAATAAATAATTTATATTAAATTAAAACAAAAAATGAAATCATTAATTTGTTAAAAAATCTTCTGCCACTTTGGTTGGAATTGCATTGTGTGTGCTCAATTGCTTCAGTCATGTCCAACTCTCTGTGACCCCATGGACTGTAGCCCACCAGGCTCCTCTGTCTATGGGATTTTCCAGGCAAGAATACTAGAGTGGGTTGTCATCCCTCTAGGGGATCTTCCCGACCCAGGGATCAAACCTGCATCTCCTGCATCTTCTGTATTGCCAGAGGATTCTTTACGGCTAAACCACCAGGGAAGCCGAGAATTACATTATCTTACAGTATAATTTGAAAACCATGTCCATGCTGAGTATTTCAATCAAGCCCACAGCATACTGCTTCATTTATTCAATTAAACCCATATATATTATGCACTAATCTTGAAATTCCTAAGTATTTTATTGAGTTGACTAAAAAAAATTTCGTTTAGCGTTTTCAGTAAGATGTTAACCAAAAACCCCAAGTGAACTTTTTGCCAACCCAATATATTTATATATTAATGTTTCTTCTATTGTATTCTAATTGCTTCATTGCTTATACATATAAATGTTAATATATTTTAAATTAATATTCTGTCTCACTTTTCTAATACCTATTCATATGCGTCTCTTGAGTTTTCCAGGGGATAATCTTATTATATCTAATAATTTTCTTTCTTCCTTTCCCATATGTGCAGTTCTTACTGTTTTTTTTTAATCTGGTTACATTGCCAGTTTCTCGAGGACAATGTTAAGTCGGTCCATCAGCCAGCTTGACATCCCAAACTCACCATCATCCAGCAAGACTCAGGCTCTGAGTTGCACTGCAGATGAGCCAGGGGTGAGGTGCCCTAATCTGGACTCTTCAGGCATGGCTCCACACTGCAGGTTGAATCCAGGTGCTGAATTTTATTTATTCTCGATTTACTCTGTATTTACATTCACAAGTGTGCCTCTTGGCTTTTCAGTGTGACAATTAACATTTAGGCCAATGTGAGTCTTCTGCTATTTGGAGCCCAAAGCTTCCATTTGACCCATGTTTTGTTCAGGTATTCTTTGTAGGCCTCCAGCAGCCCGTGGCTGTCACTTCTGTGGTCTTTCTCAAGTTCTCTTTGCTGACGTGAAGCCATCACCACTGTCTCCCTCTCCCAATACGGGGAAGGATGGAGACCAGAATGAGATTCGAGTGGAGCATACAAGAGGGAGAGATGGTCTACAGGCACTTACCAGTGTAGACAGAGTTTTAAATGTGAAGGGAGCTGATGAAATGTCCAATGCAAACACATTTGAATTTTCCATCGAGGACAGGAGTCCTTTTCTATTGCAGCCATCTAAAATATTGTTTTACCTTCTGCTTAAATTTTTAATGACAGGGAGTTTAATTATTTTGAGAATATTTGACCTCTCCTTCCTTTTTTTGGTCTATATCCAGACCCTTAGCCAGCAGTCGAAGAAGGCTTTCACATCAAGAGTCCCAAGCCCTTGTAAAGAGATGACACTCAGCACTTGAAAGGGGATGACCCCTGGGCTTGTGTGAGGTTTGGCTGGAGTGAGTCATTCTCAAATGCTCAGCTGTCCTCACCTCTCTATCTCCTTGTCTGACCCCTGTGATTCAAGCTCACTGACCCCCCATCCCAACACACACACACATTCTTGCCCCATGATATCTTATCTTACACTCTTAGAACTGTCATGCTGACATGCCACCTCAAAGTTGTTGAAAATGGACCACCTTGTTCCCCACTCTGCTTCTCACTGCCATCAGCAAACACCCGCTAGACCATCAACCCATTGAACGCCACTGTTCCCAACTCTTCCTGACGAAGAAGAAAACTCCTAGGTCTTGCAAGACCAAATATAGGGGCTGCTAAGAATATGTGAGCGTTGGACCACAAAGAAGGCTGAGCACCAAAGAATTGGTGCTTTTGAACTGTGCTGCTGGAGAAGATTCTTAAGAGTCCCTTGAACTGCGAGGCGATCAAACAAGTCAATCCTAAAAGAAATTGGTCCTGAATATTCATTGGAGGGACTGATGCTGAAGCTGAAACTCCAATATTTCGGCTACTTCTTTCAAAGAGCCAACTCATTGGAAAAGACTGATGCTGGGAGAGATTGAAGGCAGGAAGAGAAAGGGATGACGGAGGATGAGATGATAGGATGGCATCACTGACTCAATGGACATGAGTTTGAGTAAACTCCAGGAGATGCTGGGGGAGCCTAGTGTGCTGTAGTCCGTGGGGTCACAAAGAGTCAGACACAACTTAGCAACTGAACAACTACAACAAAATATATGATCCTTTTCCTCTGAACTCTGAGTGAATCAACTGACCCTCATAGGTACTAACACTTAGGCATGTACACATCTAGAGTGATTTAAGCCCTGACCTACTTGCTTCCAGCCTCACTCACCTTTGTCCAGTACCCTTGGAAAATTCACATTACATTTATTTCTTGCTGTAACAACCCTCTTGGAAACTTCAGAGGCAGTCAATTATCTATTTCAAGACAGAGGAGGAATAACATCGGTATTAACCTCACCACTGTGCAATCTCACCTTTGAAAGTGGAAATTTTTCAAAAGGGCAGCTTTAAAAGCTCAGCCTCCCCATAAAAGGTAGATTTTCCCATAATTAAGTCTGCCATTAACCAAAAAAAAAAAAAAAAAGGCAAAAGAATTTTATCATTTCAAGAAACCTCTACATAAGTGTTGTCTTTTTACGCTTTTGGGTGTTTCCTGGCTTTGCTCTTTGGTATCAGTGCCTCTCCATAAAGATCACAGCCCAGAGAAGATTGAGAAAGGAAGGCATGTCTCTGCTTTGCAGTGACCTTGACTGACAGCGCTTTACAGAAATGATGAAATTCAACCTGTTCAGATTCAAGCTCATGCTGGGAAGCTGGCCCCTGCAAACACTGAGCCATGGAGCAGACCTGTGTGATTTGTGGGGTCTTCTAAAGCATGGGTTGACATTTATTTTTTCTGTGAGAGGCCAGATAGTAAATATTTTAGATAGCCTCTGTCACATCTACTCAACTCTGCCATTGTCACAGCAGAGTAGCCTGAGACTGCTGCTGCTGCTGCTGCTGCTAAGTCGCTTCAGTCGTGTCCGACTCAGTGCGACCCCATAGACGGCAACCCACCATGCTCTCCCGTCCCTGGGATTCTCCAGGCAAGAACACTGGAGTGGGTTGCCATTTCCTTCTCCAATGCATGAAAGTGAAAAGTGAAAGTGAAGTCGCTCAGTCGTGCCCGACTCTTAGCGACCCCATGGACTGCAGCCTACCAGGCTCCTCCATCCATGGGATTTTCCAGGCAAGAATACTGGAGTGGGTTGCCATAGACTACTCATTCATAAATAAATGAATATAGCTATGTTTCAATAAAACTTTATTAATTAAAAAAAAAGGACAGGGTCTGGTCCTGGTCCATGGGCCGGAGTTTGCCAATCCTTGGTCTAAAGTATACGGCCCAGAATTGGGGACACTTTGCCCAAGTCTAAGGGTGGATCCCCCTCAGCCCAGGCAAATCCCTTGACCATACCTCTAAGCATCTAATTTCAGGACTAAGGGATGGTTCTGGTCCCAGGGATTTGCTTCTGTCCATCCCTTCATCTGTGAATCTGTCATTGTTTAGTCGCTAAGTCATGTCTGACTCTTTTGTGACCCTGTGGACTGTAGCCTGCCAGTCTCTTCTGTCCATGGGATTTTCCAGGCAAGAATACTGTAGTGGGTTGTCATTTTCTTCTCCAGGGGATCTTCCTGACCCAGGGGTCGAATCCATGTTTCCTGAATTGGCAGGCAGATTGTTTACCACTGAGCCACTAGCGAAGCCCTCATCTGTAAGTGGAAGCATTTGAATGTCACGGAGGCTCCTGATTTTTGCTGTTGCCAACACTGCTTCCCAGGGCAGGGAGGATTTGAGCAAAGTAAAATACAAGATTATTAACTTGTCAGCATCTTTGTCTTATCTATAGCATGAATGAAATTATTTCTTTACAATGAACACATTTCTGAATAGTAGTCAGCACCCATCTTGTTCTGCTTTGTTCTGGGAGATTCATAAATAAGTGTGGTCTTTGTGGTAGTTGCACATGTTGTCTGAGGTGTAATTTGCCGTCATAAACAACTCCTGTTATTCTGCTCTAGATCAAACATGAACGAAGTGCAATCCTGATTCTTCACATAAACACAGAAATGATACATAAGTATGAAAGTGAAAGGGAAAGTTGCTCAGTCGTGTCCGACTCTTTGCGACTCCATGGACTGTCCATGGAATTCTCCAGGCTGGAATGCTGGAGTGGGCAGCCATTTTCTTCTCCAGGTGATCTTCCCAACCCAGGGATTGAACCCAGGTCTCCCGCATTGCAGGCAGATTCTTTACCAGCTAAGCCAGGAGGGAAGTCCAATACATATGCATATGAGATCCATTTTAGCCCTTATTCTGGGCTGTTGTGACATTGTGAATGTAACATTTGTTAAGTAGCACACACCATCACCCTCCCATCTTGTGTAGCCCCTAGGGCATGGCTTAGTTTCATTGTGTTAGACAAGGCTGTGGTCTGTGTGATCAGATTGGCTAGTTTTCTGTGATTATGGTTTCAGTGTATCTGCCCTCTGATGCTCTCTCACAACACCTACCATCTTACTTGGGTTTTTCTTACCTTGGATGTGGGGTATCTCTTTACAGCTGCTACACCAAAGCGCAGCCACTGCTCCTTACCTTGGATGAGGGGTATCATCTCACTGCCGCCCCTCCTAACCTTGAACGTGGAGTAGCTCCTCTCAGCTCTCCTGTGCCCGCGCAGCCACCTCTCCTTGGACGTGGGGTAACTCCTCCTCGTGACATTGTACAGAAGACAGGGATCAAGACCATCCCCATGGAAAAGAAATACAAAAAAGCAAAATGGCTGTCTGAGGAGGCCTTACAAATAGCTGTGAAAAGAAGAGAAGCGGAAAGCAAAGGAGACAAGGAAAGATATAAACATCTGAATGCAGAGATAAGAAAGACTTCCTCAGCAATCAATGCAAAGAAATAGAGGAAAACAACAGAATGGAAAAGACTAGAGATCTTCTGAAGAAAATTAGAGATACCAAGGGAACATTTCATGCAAAGATGGGCTTGATAAAGGACAGAAATGGTGTGGACCTAACAGAAGCAGAAGATATTAAGAAGAGGTGGCAAGAATACACCGAAGAACTGTACAAAAAAGATCTTCATGACCAAGATAATCACGATGGTGTGATCACTCACCTAGAGCCAGACATCCTGGAATGTGAAGTCAAGTGGGCCTTAGAAAGCATCACTACGAACAAAGCTAGTGGAGGTGATAGAATTCCAGTGGAGCTATTTCAAAACCTGAAAGATGATGCTCTGAAAGTGCTGCATTTGATATGCCAGCAAATTTGGAAAACTCAGCAGTGGCCACAGGACTGGAAAAGGTCAGTTTTCATTCCAATCCCAAAGAAAAGTAATGCCAAAGAATGCTCAAACTACCACACAATTGCACTCATCTCATCTCACATGCTAGTAAAGTAATGCTCAAAATTCTCCAAGCCA
>SJYV01054125.1:552205-562751 GCA_006410875.1 Neotragus pygmaeus | reverse complement strand
AAAAAAAAAAAAAAAGAAAGTGAAAGAGGAGAGTGAAAAAGTTGGCTTAAAGCTCAACATTCAGAAAATGAAGATCATGGCATCATAGCATGTGGTCCCATCACTTCATGGGAAATCGATGGGGAAACAGTTTCAGACTTTATTTTTTTGTGTTCCAAAATCACTGCGGATGGTGATTGCAGCCATGAAATGAAAAGACGTTTACTCCTTGGAAGGAAAGTTATGACCACCCTAGACAGCATATTCAAAAGCAGAGATATTACTTTGCCAAGAAAGGTCCATCTGGTCAAGGGTATGGTTTTTCCAGTAGTCATGTATGGATGTGAGAGTTGGGCTATAAAGAAAGCTGAGCACCGAAGAATTGATGGTTTTGAACTGTGGTGTTGGAGAAGACTCTTGAGAGTCCCTTGGACTGCAGGGAGGTCCAACCAGTCCATCCTAAAGGAAATCAGTCCTGGGTATTCACTGGAATGACTGATGCTGAAGCTGAAACTCCAATACTTTGGCCACGTCATGCGAAGAGTTGACTCATTGGAAAAGACCCTAATGCTGGGAGAGATTGAGGGCAGAAGGAGAAGGGGACAACAGAGGATGAGATGGCTGGATGGCATTACCGACTCGATGGACATGAGTTTGAGTGAACTCTGGAAGTTGGTGATTGGTGGGAGTCCTGGCATGCTGCAATTCAAGAAGTCGCAAAGAGTTGGACATGACTGAATGACTGAACTGAACTGAACTGAAGTAGCATACAGGGTGCCAGATGGTGAGGTCCAACAAGACCAAGGAGAAGTTTAAATAGAGAAGCTGATGACTCACGGGTCCTGGGCCTAGAGGGCTGCCTGGGGAAGCCATGGCAGATGCAGAGAGGCAGAGGCACAAGCCTTTATCAGGGCTTGGGGGCAGAGTGCTTTGGGCTTCTTGGGATAAAGCTGGATGGGTCAATGCAAACCAAAAAGAGTGGAGTTTTGGTAAGCCTCATGGGAGTCTTATCTAAAGGGTGCATAACTGGGAGGCCCTGGAAAATGAAAGAGACTTTATCCCAGGGGCTGTTGGAGATTCGTATCAGGAGCTTACCTTTACCTGTGACTCTGCAGACTCCTGTCCAGGGCGTGTATTTGCCTGAATGGCTGGTGTCGGTCTGTGGTCGCTGTAGGCTGCTTGGCCACATAATGGAGGCTGGGGCAGCAAGACTATGGAGGAGCGTAGCTAAGTCTCATCGTGGGCTCTGCAAATGTCAGGGTGGACCAGGGCTAGGGGATATCTCTTGGTTTCTGATGTCATCACTTAGGTGGCAGAGGTGACAGCGAGTTTGAAATACATTGGCTTTTGAAGAGCTTTTGAAAATCCAGTAGAGGATGCTAGTAAACATTTGGATACTCAGAGGGGAAGTCCAGATGGATGAAGACACATGGTCAGCAGCTCTCAGTGGCTGAGCCTGTGGCTCTGTTGGAGACCTCCTGGGCAGAGGGATAAAGAGAGAACCTAGAGCCTAAAACCCAGCCTAGGGGCACAACCCCCTTTAGTGGCTGGGTCAGGAGGACATGCCTGCTAGAAAGGATGCAGAGAAGGAGAGGTCAAGGTGGTAGAGGAAGGCTCAGAGAAGGAGAAGTCAGAAAAGCTGAGAAAGGAGTGACCTTAGAGTGTGGCTTTGATGAATTGTGTCCCACAAGCTGAGGAATCGATTTCAGTCCCTGGAAGTCAACAGTGACCTCGAGGTCATCTCCATGAAGTTGGAGGATGAGGACTGGGAAGCCTTGATGGGATGGAATGAGGCATGCGTGAGGCCTGAGATGTGTGGATGGGGAAGTTCAATGCTGTTGAAGGAAAGGAGGAAATAGAATGGAATCTGGAGAAGGAAATGATATCAAGGGAGGTCTTTTATTTTTGAGGATAAGAGGGGCTTGAGTTATTCATGCTGATGGAAAGCTTCCCCCTAGCAGAGAGAGGTTGATGATAAAGGAGAGAAAAGAAATCACGCATACATTCTAAAATCACATAGAATCACTCTTTTTTAAAGTCTCTGATTCTTCAAGGGGGCTTAAAAAACAACATGGCTATCTTGCCTGGAGAGACAGCAGACAGAAAGACCCTGAAGAAGCTGCGGGGGGAGCCCCCACCCTCGCTTACAAAGGTAATGGTGTCCACCCAGCATTCGGTGTTCCAACTCAGTTGCACACAAAAGAGGCTTTTGTTATTTATCCTTCAGAAAATGAATTACATTTAAAATAGATCTCATTTTTGATCCAGAGGCGCTGATACGCTCAGCCAGCTAGAGAGAAATAGCTTGTTGCTCTCTTGGTTCACTGGCATCTTAACAGCAGGATTTCAAGTTTCACAAATGTTTCTCTCCCGCACGCGTATCTGACATGCTCTTCATCACTGCTTTACTCAATTAAAAAATGTCGTATTCCACAAAAAAGCTGCATTTAGGACACAGGGGTCTCTGAGCGGCAGAGTTTTCAGAAAAGCTGTCATTGCAAAATGAAATTTAGAATCTTAGCGAAGGCACCAAGCTGGGAAATTTACATACTATCACGAAGCAGGACTAGCTGTCTGGAATAATTGAAAACCATGGTAATAACATGAGTTGTCCCAGGGAGTAATGTTAGCAAATGTAATAAACATTTTCCAAATCCAAGAGCTTCTATTTTCTATTTGCTGCACAGAGATGCTGTTGACCTCACAACGAAATATCTTTCTTGCTGTGCTTTACTCTCCCAAATGCTGATCACCATCATCGTCATCACCATTTGGAGCAATTATCGTGCTCAGTGTTGATATGCACTTTCTCATTTTACCTTCACAACAGTCTTGAGAGGTCGTGTTGCTGTTTCCATTCAGTGGAGAAGGAAACTGATACACAAATAAGTAAATTGCTTCCCTAAATGTCACACACACCGCAAGTGGTGGAGTTTGCATTGGGCTCCAAAATCACTGTGAAGGGTAACTGCAGTCATGAATTAAAAGACACTTGCTCCTTGGAAGAAAAGCTTTGACAAACCTAGACAGTGTATTAAAAACCAGAGACATCACTTTCCCAACAAAGGTCCGTCTAGTCAAAGCTTTGGTTTTTCCAGTAGTCATATACGGATGTGACAGCCGGACCATAAAGAAGGCTGAGTGCCAAAGAATTGATGCTTTCAAATTGTGGTGCTGGAGAAGACTCTTGAGAGTCCCTTGGACAGCAAGGAGATCAAATCAGTCAACCTTAAAGGAAATCAACTGTGAATATTCATTGGAAGGACTGATGCTGAAGCTCTAATACTTTGGCCACGTGATACAAAAAGGTGATTCATTGGAAAAGCTCCTGATGCTGGGAAAGATTGAGGGCAGGAGGAGAAGGGGGCAGCAGAGGATGAGATGGTTAGATAGCATCACAGACTCAGTGGACATGAGTTTGAGGAAACTCTGGGAGATAGTGAAGGACAGGGAAGCCTGGCATGCTGCAGTCCATGGAGTTGCAAAGAGTCAGACACGACTTAGTGATAGAACACCAACAATTTATGTGACCTCAGGTTTTATAGAAGATAAATCATGGACAGCTGTTGAAAAGAGAGAATACATAGTTCAGTTTGGGCCTTGGGAGACAGAAACAAAACAAACAAACAAAAAAGCCAGCTCACCAAAGTGAGCCCAGTTAAAAAAAAAGGAGGACTGTTGAGGGTGAGCTTGTCTTCAGCATCTTTGTCTTCATCCGTGGGTGACATATAAATCATGGTTTCCATCTCCAAGGAGTTTGTAATCTAGCTGGAGAGAAAATTCAGACACGAAAGGATGAATAACCACCCACGAAACACAAGCTAAATTTAACTTTGTAGTCCAGGCAGCATCTACTACAATTCAGGTCAAGGACCGCAGTGAGCTAGAGGAGCCGAGATGGTTTCAAAAAGGAGGGCAGACTTTTGAGGGACCTTGACTGGGATTCACATGATGCTGCAAAGTGGGACATCCATTCTAGTCAGGAGCATTGGCTTTAGAGAATTGGCAGGTTGGCTGGAGAGTTGTAGGTCCTCTTTGTCCCAAGGATGAGTGCTGACGGTTACATGGAGTCCTGGATCTTTCACTTGGCAAGGTTGCAAGAGCCCTGGGTCAGCTTGGGATCCTTGATTGCATTTTTATGAATCACTAGGTTTTAATCTAATCACTCTTGAGTGAGCATTAAAAGGCTTGGGTTCCTTTATTCCCGAAAGAATGGATGATATTTTAATGGTTCCAGAAAATAGGACAATGAGGCTTGCACTATATGTGGGCTGTTGGCTAAGAGTGCTCAACAAGGAAAAGATGTGAAAAGAAGTCTTCAAGAGGTCCCTAGGCTGCTCGGAGCCGCCGTGCACCACAGGACCAGTTTGGGCATCTGTGAACGCTCGATCAGAGCAAAGAGGTAATTTAACTTAATGAACCGAGAATGCCTCGTGAGAATCTTTGAGTTCCTCCCAGCCTGTGACTTACCTTAACTGCCTACTAAAAGTAGAAAAAAATTAATGATTTCTTCCCTCTCTATCTTTTTCTTTAAATTTAACTCATTACTGATTTTACCTCTGTTTCCATATAAGTGTCTTAAGATAGATCTTTCCCTAATACTGCCAGACTAATCTTCCTTAATTACAACTTTTATTGCATTGTTTTCCTGCTTAAAACCTGCAATGGCTCCCTACTTCCTACTATAAAGTCTTCTTGATTTACAAAATTGTTATCAACTCTCTGGTTCTGCCTCACACACCAACTGTATTCCATTCTAAGCTCTAAAACACACTCAGTTCACTTGACAAGCTGCCCTAAATGAGCCACAGGAAGCGTCCTCAAGGCATGAGCATTTAACTATTATTTTGTCATATTTTCACAAGGGGCAACCTGATAACTTGGTCAGATTGTACCCCAGTGGCATCACCGCAGCTCTATTTTCACCATCTTGAAAACCTCTCCCTACATTCTCCAGTACTTTGATCTCCCTGCCTATTAGCTTGGAGAAGGCAATGGCAACCCACTCCAGTACTCTTGCCTGGGAAATCCCATGGACGGAGGAGCCTGGTAGGCTGCAATCCATGGGGTCGCTAGGAGTCGGACATGACTGAATGACTTCACTTTCACTTTTCACTTTCATGCATTGGAGAAGGAAATGGCAACCCACTCCAGTGTTCTTGCCTGGGGAATCCCAGGGACAGGAGAGCCTGGTGGGCTGCCGTCTATGGGGTTGCACAGAGTCGGACNGAATGACTTCACTTTCACTTTTCACTTTCATGCATTGGAGAAGGAAATGGCAACCCACTCCAGTGTTCTTGCCTGGGGAATCCCAGGGACAGGAGAGCCTGGTGGGCTGCCGTCTCTGGGGTTGCACAGAGTCGGACATGACTGAAGTGATTAGCAGCAGCAGCAGCCTATTAGCTGTAATTTTCCCCAGTCAATGGAGCTTTGATTTTGGATTTTCACCAAAGCCTCTTTTTTCCCATAGCGGATTTGATCAGCCTTTGCAAAAGCTAAACAGCTTGTGTTTTGTCAACATCAATTCCCAGTTTAGATTAGCATCATTAGTGGCAAAGGAAGTGCTGTTTGGCTGAGCACTGATAATTAAAACGGCAAACAGGGACCTGTGTAATTCTGTCCACATTTTGCATGGATATTGCGATGAAGACAAGTCACAAGGACACTTGAGATAGATGGTAACTTGAGGTCAGTCAGCATCCACACCCTACACTTAGGCACCAAGTGAAATTACTGAAAAAGTGTTAGTCACCCAGTCGTGACTAACTTTTTGTGATCCCATGGATTATAGCCCACCAGGCTCCTCTGTCTGTGGGATTTCCCAGACAAGAGCACTGGGATGGGTTACCATTCCCTCACCTAGGTGATCTTTCTGACCCAGGGATCAAACCCAGGTCTCCTGAGTTGCAGGCAGATTTTTAACCCCTGAGCCACCAGGGAAGCCCCTACCGTATAGCATAGGGAAATATATTCAGTATTTTGTAATAACTTATAATGGAAAATAATCTGGAGAAGAATATATGCATATATACGTATATGTGGGCTTTCTTGGTGGCTCAAAATGGTAAAGAATCTACCTGCAATGCAGAGTTTGATCCCTGGGTAAGAATGATGCTCCAGAGAAAGGAAATGGCTACCTACTCCAGCATTCTTACCCAGAGAATCCCATGGACAGAGGAACCTGACTGACTATATAGTCCATGGGGTCCCAGGGAGTCAGACACGACTGAGTGACTAACACTCACGCACACGCATGCGCGCGCGCGCGCGCACACACACACACACACACACACACACACACACACGTGTATAGCTGAGTCACTTTGCTGTACACCAGAAACTAACACAACATGGTAAATCAGCTATATGCCAATTGAAAAAAAAAAAAAAAAAAAGGACATGAATTTCAGGGGGAAACTCTCAGGGTCTTTCAGAGGAAAACTGTTTGTTCAGGTGACAGAGGAGCAGAAGCCTCCTAAAGCAAGTGAGGGCCTGAGGTGTAAAGATGGGAGAGAAAAAGAGTTCTAGGCAGAGAATATAGAACGAATACAGGTTCCTTATTTGTGTCTATTTTGCCTCAACTTTTCTTAAATTCCTTGAGTTAGTAATTTATTGTCAGTATTGCTCATTTTTGAATGAACTTAAGGCCATGCCTTTTGGTCTGTGTATTGTCTTGGTCATGTCCTTTATATGATGCTTAATTTCTAAATAAATTATAATTGCCATTTTCATGTACTTTTTGTCCTAACACTAATTTACAAAAAACAAATTAAAATGTCCCTATGTGGTTAGATTTTTTTGGACCATCCTCTTATTATGTTTTAATTTCTTTTTGCTTTAAGCCCAGAGAATGTAGCCCAAATTTCTCCTTCTTAAAATGCATGTTAGTTTTATTATGGTCTAGTGGTGATGAAATTCAGTGACTCCACGTTGCCCAGCTTCACGGGCTCCAGTGCATGTATTTACATGCATTAGCCCCACTGAACTTCTTTCTTTTGCTCGAACCACCTTTTTCATCTAATTTTGGGGGCTGTGAGTCATGCTGCTATGGGAGACTCTTTTCTCTTCTACTCATTGTGTTCGTCGGGGTCCTTCAGAGGAAAAGAGCCAACAGAATGCATGTGTGTGTGTACATATATACAAAGTTAAAGAATGGGCTCATGTGATTACAGAGGTGGAGCCACCCCAAGATCTGAAATCAACAGGATGGGGACCCAGCAAAACTAGCGTGTCACTCCAGTCTGAGTCTGAAGGCCTGAGAACCAGGACAGCCAATGGCATGAGTTCCAATTAGATGACCAGCAGGCTAGAGAATCAAGAAAAGCCCATGCTTCATTTTGAGTCCAGAGGTTGGAAAAGACTGGTGTTCCAGTTCAAAGCAGCCAGGATGAACAAGAAGAGTCCCCACTTGTTCAGCCTGTTTGTTCTGTTCAGGTCTTCATTTGATTGGGTGAGACCCACGCTCCCTGGGGAGGGTCATCTGCTTTATTCGATCTACATATTCAGCAGTTTATCTCGCCCAGAAACACCCACACAGACACACCACAAGAATGTTTAACCCAGGGTCTTGGCACCCTGTGGCCCAAGCAGAGCGACACCAAAAACTCACCATCGCTTATGTAGTTTTCCTTCTAGATCTCAAATGACATGTGGCTTCCTGCAGGATTCCTTGCTGGCCCCTCCCAAGATGATGCTAAGGACTCCTGCTACGTGCCCCATAGCATCTTGTTCATCCCCTGCCCTGACCCTTGGATACCACCTCCGTTGGCTTAGTTAGTTAACTGGACTGTGCCCTCACTTCCTTTAGTTCTCTGCTTGAGTGACACCTGATCAGAGAGGCTTTCCCGGATACCATTTCTGAAAGAGCATCTTACCCTCTCACCTTCCATCTCTAATTATCATACTTCACTGACATATCTATGTGTCTTTTATTATTATCAGTGTCCTTCTAGAATCTAAGCTCCATGTAAGCCAGAATTTGGTCCGTTTTGTTCACTGAAGCGTCCACTGTGCACTCATTCTCAAAGAGTGTCTGGTACATTGGAGGTATTCAATTAATATGTAATTAATAAAATCCAGGGGCTTCTCTGGTGGCTCAGTGGTAAAGAATATATGCCTGCTAATGTCAGAGATGCAGGAGACATGGGTTCGATCTGTTGGTTGGGAAGATCCCCTGGAGAAGGAAATGGCAACCCACACCAGTATTCTTGCCTGGGAAATCCCATGGACAGAGGAGCCTAGAGGGTTGTAGTCCATGGGGTCACAAAAATGTCAGACACAACTTAGTGACTAAAACAATGGTAAAACCCAGAAGTAAAATAAAAGTAATTTATTATGACTAAGATTGTTACAGAGATGTAACAATGGCTCAACTTTAGAGAATATGTAGAATATTCCAGATGCAATTCATAGATGAAAGATTTTTTTAAGTGTGATGATATTTGTAGATGTCAAAAAGAAAGGAACTGCAAAAAACCTCATAGAACTAAAAGAAAACAATAAAAACACACAAAAATCCAAACTTTGGCAACGTATAATTGAAGGATATATTCCATAAATGACAAAGAAACCAAAACCTAAATCATATTAATGGCAAAAATTAAAAGCTTTATTATTAAGACATTATTAAAATAGCACAGGGTTCAGTAAACCAAGTTTCATGAGTCAAATCGAGCAATGTTCATTGTTTATTTACCACCCATGGCTGTTTTCATGCTATAGTGACAGAGCTGAGTAGTTGTGACAGAGACGATGTGGTCCCCAAAGCTGAAAATATTTAACGTTTGACTCTACAGAAAAAGAATGCTGACCTCTGACAAAGAACAAAGCAAAAATCCACATGCATAGATATTATCAACCTTATTCTGGAATTTCCACCCAACGCAGTAAATATGAAATGTAAATAAGAGATATTAATTAGCAGGGGAAAAAAATAGAGGATCTGTACATTTAGTACAATCCCAATGAAAAGACCAGAAGGTGTCTTTGTGGAAATTGGGAACCTGATCTCTATTCTTTTGAAAATTTATAAGGCCCCAGATAAGAAAGTCATCCTTAGA
Organism: Neotragus pygmaeus; assembly: GCA_006410875.1. Lineage (NCBI taxonomy): Eukaryota > Metazoa > Chordata > Mammalia > Artiodactyla > Bovidae > Neotragus > Neotragus pygmaeus. The sequence continues at coordinate 553,713 of SJYV01054125.1, read as the reverse complement.
GAAAAACAACCTAGTAAGATGTATTCTACTGGATATCAAGATTTATTATAAAAGTATGGTAATGAAGAACAGGCAGTATGGACCAAAGGCAGGCAAATCGAGCAATGGAATTAAAAAAAAAAAAAAATTCAGAAGTAGACACACAAGGACTTCCCTGGTGGTCTAGTTGCTAACACTCCATGTTCCCAATGCAGAGGGCCAGGGTTCAATCCCTAGTCAAGGAACTAGATCCCATATGCTGCAACTAAAGATCTCACATGTCACAGCAAAGATGGAAGATCCAATGTACCTCAACTAAGACTTGGAGCAGTCAAATAAATAAATAAATATTTTAAAAAGAAAGAAATAGACACGCATACATGGTCATTCAATTTATGAGGAAGGTGAATTGCAGAACAGTGGGCGGAGGAGCCTGGTGGGCTGCAGTCCGTGGGATCACAAAGAGTCGGACACGACTGAGCGGCTTCACTTTCACTTTTCACTTTCATACATTGGAGAAGGAAATGGCAACCCACTCCAGTGTTCTTGCCTGGAGAATCCCAGGGACGGGGGAGCCTGGTGGGCTGCTGTCTATGGGCTTGCACAGTTGGACACGACTGAAGTGACTTAGCAGCAGCAGTGAAGGGATAGTCTTTACAAGTACCTTAATTTTGGTGAAGTGTAAGAATTGAAATTAGAAGTGCAATAAATTATTCTTGGATAAGTTAGATATGTGTCATTTTAATGTATGATATCCTCTGATGCTTTGTGGTTTTAATAGCGATACAGGTAAGGGAAAGATCTGAGATTTCGAGGTTCAGGCAAACGTAGTCAATGTTTATACATAAGGCTGAGGGATCTGCCACCTCTGTAGGAGCTCAGACAAACTGTATAAGTCCAGCTGTGCAAATGCTTGAAAACTCCCTTCGAGACTCACACTGTTCAAATATCGGGGTGGGGGGAGGGGCTACTAAAGATAAGAAATGTGGTTCACCTTTCCAGGGATTTTAGCATTTACATGTGATGATCAAATCGGTGCACACAAAAACAGAAGGAAAAACATGGGTGCCAGGAAAAGATTGATTCAATACATGGTCAAGAACACTGGAGAGGAGAGGCGTTGGGTTGGACTCCTGTGCTAGCCCATCACCTCCCGGAGAAGGGGGTTTGTACTGAACCTTGCAAGCTCTGTAGGATTTAGAGAAGTGAGTGGGAGGAGAGCAGAGTTATTGCTAGTGTAGACAGACATGAGAAAATCAAGTGATGTGGAGGTGAGCATTGTATTTGTTTGCATGCTGATGGGGATGTGTGTATAGGTGTGCAGACAAACAGCAGAGGCGGATGGAACATTGGCACTGGGTAAACGTTGGTCATTAACCTCCGGTTTAAAAAGCCCAAGAGGAGTGGGAGGGAGAGGGTGGGACGACTGAGAAAGTAGCACTGACATGGGTCCACTACCATGTGTAAAACAGACAGCTAGGGGAAGCTGCTGTACAGCACACGGAGCTCAGCTCTGTGCTCTGTGATGA
>SJYV01054125.1:508889-545137 GCA_006410875.1 Neotragus pygmaeus | reverse complement strand
TCAGAGATGGTACATTTATTATCAACCCCCCCCACCCACTAGATGGTACATTTACTATAATTGGTAAGCCTTTGTGTGTTAGTTGCTCAGTCATGTCTGACTCTTCGTGACTCCATGGACTGTAGCACATCAGGCTCCTCTGTCCATGGGCTTCCCCCAGCAAGAACATTGGAATGGGTTGCCATTTCCTCCTCCAGGGGATCTTCTGAACCCAGGAATTGAACCCAGGTCTCCTTCATTGAAGGCAGATTCTTCACCAGCTGAGCCACGAAGGAATCCCCCCTTTGTAGACATCTCATTGCCACCAGGAGTCCATAGTTTACAGCATTTGGTCCACTCTCTGTGTTGTGCATTCTATGCATTTGGACTGTAGGATCTTTTAAAAACACAGCTCAGATCCTGTCTCACTTTGCTGAAAACCTTCCACAGGTTTCTCACTGTACTGGAAATAAGGACATTCCCACCTCAAGGCCCGGCCCTTTGTGTTTCTGAAATTTCCTGGGCGAGAATACTCTCTTCTTTGCTCTTCACATGGCTGGATCCTTTGGTTCAAACGTCAGGTCCTCCCAGAAGTTCCTGTAACAAAGCCCATCTAAGGAGGCCAACTCCGCATTCCTGTTCCAGTTGTCCTTTAAACAGTTTTTCAGAGCTGAGCCTAATCTGTATATTTCCTTTCTCTTAAACGTGTCTTTTTTCCCCCATGATAAGTCCTTGCCCCACAACTTCATCCCATATGAGCATATAGTAAGCACTCAACACACATCTGTTGAATGTTGAAATAATACCAGGTCATATCAAGAGTTTCCTGTGCGTCATCACAGGTACCTTATAAGTCATACTACACTTCACCCTCACAGCAACCCTAAAAGTTGGGTTCCATTATTCCTTTTTTGTGGGCTTCCCAGGCAGCTCCAGTGGTAAAGAATCCACTTGCCAATGGAGGAGACATAAGAGATGCAGGTTTGATCCCTGGGTCAGGAAAATCCCCTGGAGGAGGGCATGGCCACCCACTCCAGAGCTCGGTGGGCTAAAGTTCATGGGATCTCAAAGAGTCGGACATGACTGAAACTACTTGGCAGGCATTCCCATTTCGTAGGTGAGAAAACCAAGATGCAGAAAGATTGAGCGACTTGACTAAGGTCACACAATCAATGGGATTTATACTCAGGAACCTGGTCCAGAACCCACACCCTAAGCCACCTGGCTATGCCGAAAGGATGAGTGATGTTAGGGTAGCTGCTTCTTTCTGGACTCCTTTGTGTTTAGAGTTTAGGGAATAAGATTTAGAGATTACAGAAAAGAGGTAATTGTTCCTTTGGGGACTTCCTAGCAAAGCTCCCTATGTTGGATGTTGGAAGTGAGCAGAGAAATTCAAATCTTGCTCTAACCATTGCCTGGGGACCCTATGGTTTTTGTATGATTTCATCACTGTTCCTCTTCTACGGTTTTCCCAGCTCAAGGCTTCAGCTTCTGTTGAGTCCTGTCCAGTCCAATGTGTCCTCAGTCATGTCCAAGTCTTTGCAACCCTTTGGACTGTAGCCCACCAGGCCCCTCTGTCCATAGGACTTCCCAGGCAAGAATACTGGAGTGGGTTGCCATTTCTTCCTCCAGGGGATCTTCCCGACCCACGGATGGAGCCCTCATCTCTTGCCTTGTAGGCAGATTCTTGACCCACTTAGCCATTGGGGAAGCCCTGTTGAGCCTTGCCCTTTATTTAATTAAAAAAAAAAAAATGTCTGTTAAGATCTGTCTCCTTGTGGAAGCAGTGGACCAGGAACAGATGAGGAGTTAGAAGGGGTGGGGTCTGCCAGTAACTACAGTGGAAGCTTTTCTTCATCTGTAAAACCCCAGAAACAATCTCCAAGGTCCATTTCTAGGTTTACAGTATTATGGCTCTGGAGGTGTTTTATATAGGACTTAGCTGAGGGTTTTTTATTCCAGGTCCTCTTCTGGACTGCTTCCTCTCTGTCCACCTTCTCATTTCATAAGTCTAACACATCAAGGTTAGAACAACACCATAAAACAAACCAGACAAATTCTTCCCATGCCAAGGCATTTAATAGCACTGGTTTAGACTCTGTGACTCCTCCCACCCCCTGAAAATTTCTTAAGTGAATTCATTCATTCATCCACGTATCTCACAAGTAATTACTGAGCACCTACGTGTGTGCAGGCCTGGGCCAGACATTGAAAGTGTACATGGTCTGATCATGGAGCCGGTAGGGATTAAGTTATTAATAAACATCACAGAAGAGAATGTAAGAAGGCAGTCGTGATAGGTACCACCAAGGGCAAGTACATGGTGGTGTGAGGACAGACAGTGGTGTGGGGTTGACTTAATTAGCCAAGTTAGTGTGGTTGTCCCTGAAAAAGTGACCTAAATAGCAGATAGAAGTTCACTAGGAGAAGAGAAATGGTGAGAGTGTTCCAGGCAAAGAGAATGATATGTGCAAAGGTCCTGCAGCAGGATATGGGATTGCATACTCCAGGACTCAAAGAGCAGCATTGTGCAGAGAGTGTAGGGACCTACTAGAGGAGGTAGGGATGACTTCCTTGAAAAGGAGTGAGCTGAGATCAGCTGCGTGAAAGAAGTCAATGGGTCAGACCATCTCAAACTATTGCAGAAGATACCACTTTGCCAACAAAGGTCCATACAATCACAGTTATGTTTTTTCCAGTAGTCGTGTATGGATGTGAGAGTTGGATCATCAAGAAGGCCAAGCACCAAAGAACTGATGCTTTTGAATTGTGATGCTGGAGATGACTCTTGAAAGTTCCCTGGACTACAGGAAGATCAAACCAACCAATTCTAAAGGAAATCAACCCTGAATATTCACTGGAAGGACTGATACTGAAGCTGAAGCTCCAAAAGTTTGGCCACCTGATGTGAAGAGCTGACCCATCTGAAAAGGTTCTGATGCCAGGAAAGATTGAAGGCAAAAGAAGAAGGGGGTGGCAGAAGGTGAGATGATTGGATGACATCACCAACTCACCGGACATGAGTTTGAGCAAACTCTGGGAGATGGTGAAGGACAAGGAAGCCTGGCATGCTGCAGTCCATGGGGTCACAAAGAGTTGGACATAAGTTAGAAATTGAACAACAATAACAACATTCTCACCCATCAGAACCCTCAGATGTGGTTCCTCCTTAAGCAACATGTGAAAAGTGTTAGCTTGGAGAAGGGACAACTAAAATCCATTAGGGATTTTTCAAAAATCAGGTCTATATAACTGTACTGAGAGACTTCCTTGGAATCAAGAAGAACATCCCCATCAGTTGGCAGTTGGCAGCAAGTCTTAGACATGAGGAATCCAGTAAAGAATTTTTTCGTGTCCTGCCCTTGGCTGGCTGTGCCCCCAGAGGATGGCTGTGTGTGTCCTGGCAGGCTTCCCAATCAACCAGATGAAGATATACAGAGGGGTGATTTAGTAGCGAAAGAAAACCAACAGATCAGAGCCACGACCCAAATCCAGGAGACTTTTCCTTCCAATTGTTCTGAGAGAGAAATCAGAGGTTTTTTCCCCTATAGAAATAATACAATCAAAGGCTGCACGTTCCAAAATAAAGTTTAGAAGCAGTAAATGGAGGGCATTCAAAATAGTGGTAATTGCCCATTCTTCCCCATTCTGTATAACTCACACTGGATCAATAATCCAATGACTTTTCTTCTCATTAGTCCCAAAACGGAAAACTTTGCCAAACTCACAAGGAGGGGAGATGGTGTGTATTAACTGAATTCAGCTTCATATATGTTAAGTGGCCTCACAAGTTTAAAACAAAATAACCTGCTTTACAGACTATCTATAATTCCCTGTGGCAAAGGAGATAATTAAAAGACTTACTGGGGATTTCTAAGCAAAAAAGCACCTCTGCCTCCATCATCTGGAAATTATGAGGCGGGCAGGTTAGTGCTCTTGTGAAGTGTGAATGTTAGTGTGTTAAATAAATATTTAAAAAAGGAACCTGCTTGACAGTTATTTTTAAGAGTCTGGCATATATATTTTTCCTTCATTCAAAGAGCTCAAAATTGGCTTAAGTGGAGTTTAATTGAAAAAGTTCACCTCAAGAGTGTGATTAAGCTTGGAAAATTTGAGCCAATAGGGGAATTTTTCATAAAACCATGACTGAGTGGAAATAGTGTTATAATGGAAGCCTGTGTGTAATGGGCACTGTTAAAATTATATATATATATATATNCGGTCGGCTAGCGACGAGTTACTGGCTGTGTGCCGCGGTCACCCTTCACTGTGTTTTCAGCAGTGTGCCACGGTCGCCCTTCGCCAAGGTCTGGGCTGTGTTCCGCGGTTGCCCTGAGCCAATGTCCAGCCTGAATTCCACAGACACCCTGCGCCGATGTCCTGCATGTGTGCCACAGTCGCCCTGTTCCGAGGTCCGGCCTATGTGCCATGGTCACCCTGCGCCGAGGTCCAGCCTATGTGTCATGGTCGCGCTGCACTGAGGTCCGGTCAGAGTGTCACAGTCACCCTGCTCCGAGGTCCGGACTGTGTTCCACGGTCGGCTAGCAACGAGTTCCAGGATGTGTGTCGTGGTCGCCCTTCACTGAGTTTCGTGTTGTGTGCCACAATCACCCTGAGCCAAGGTCCATGCTGTGTGCTGCGGTCACCCTGCACCGAGGTTCGGCCTGTGTGCTGTGGTCACCCTGTGTCAAGGTCTGGGCTGTTCTCCACCGTCGGCTGGAGACGAGTTCCGTCCTGTTTGTCATGGTCGCCCTGCGTCGAGGTCCGGGCTGTGTTCCACAGTCAGCTAGCGACGAGGTCCGAGCTCTGTACCCCGGTCACCCTGCACAGATTTTTGGTCTGTGTGCCACGGTCTCCCTTCACTGAGGTTCGAAATTTGTGCCACGTTCCCCCTGTGCCGAGATCCGGTCTGTGTGCCACGGGAGGCTTGAACCGAATTCCAGGCTGTGTGCTGCAGTAGCCTTGTGCTGAAGTACGGGCTGTGTTCTGCGGTCGCCCTTCTCTGAGGATAGGGCTGTGTTACACGGTCTCACTGCTCCGAGTTTCGGGGTTTTGTACCATGTTAGCCTTGCGCCGAGTTCCGGGATGTGTGCTGCAGTGTTTTGTGCCGAGACCCTGGCTGTGTGCTGCAGTTGCCCTGCGCTGAGGTCCAGTATGTGTTCCATGGTCGCCATCTCCCGGGTCAGTGCTGTGTGCCAGGGTCGCCTTGTGCCGAGGTCCGTGCTGTGTCCCTTCGTCGCTCTTCACTGTTGTTCGGGCTGTGTGCTGCGATTGCTCTGTGCCAAGGTCCAGGCTGTCTTCTGCCCTCGGCTTGTAACAAGTTCCGGGATCTGTGCCGTGTTCCCTCTGTGCCGAGGTCCGGGCTGTGTGCCACAGTCACCCTGTTCTGAGNATCATTCCTTCCAAAGAAATCCCAGGGCTGATCTCCAGAATGGACTGGTTGGATCTCCTTGCAGTCCAAGAGACTCCCAAGAGCCTTTATAATGTGTATATATCAATCTCAAGCCCCTATTTTATCCCTTATCCCTGTGTTTCTCCTTTGGTAATCATGTTAGATTTTGAGATCTGTGAGTCTGTTTTATAAACAAGTTCATTTGCATCATTTTAAAATTAGATTCCACGTGTAACTACTATTCTTTGATGTTTGTCTGACTTACTTTCATGTGCCTCTTGGCCATCTGTATGTCTTCTTTGGAGACATGTCTATTTAGATCTGCCCATTTTTTGACTGAGCTGTTTGGAGATGAAATCCCTTGTTAGTTGCTTATATTTATATTAAGTTATATGCACATATTAATTTTTGTTCTTTCCCTATTTGGATCTTTAGTTCCAAGAAACTCAAGTTCTATAACATCCCTTCTAGCTCTGGGTTCTTCAGACACAACAGAGGTTAGACTCGCCCACCTTTAGTTTTTAGAAGGCATTTGTGGAAATCACTGTCCACTTCATGAAATTAGTGCTCTTCCAGTGTGTCCAGGTTGGGCAGCTGGATGTTTAGGTTTCATGCTTCTTTTCACTTTTCTTCCCTGAAAAGACCTTAACGGTATTTTTCTCTGCTCTAAACTGTGGAGACCACTCATGATTTAGTATAACAAGAAAATATTTTCCTAGCTTTTTTTTTTTTTTTAACCACCATGAGAAAAAATTTTATTCATGAAAATCTCAAGCCGTACAAAATGCAGACACTCCACTCAGGTGCAACAAACATGAATATGATACTAAGCAACTCTAGTCTTTTCCATAAATCGAGTAAAATATCAGTTTGACAGAGAACAATAATCCTTAACGCCGCAATCCCCAACTTTCAATATGGTCCTGTGTATTTCTAAATAAGCCAGGCTAGAATGAGCTATAGTTTTGTTTTTAAGAATACAGAGATATGTAATTGACAATGAAACATTTCACATAGGTAAAATACTGATGCCTTACCAACCCAAATGGCCTACAGTTTCAATAAGATTACTAGATTCTCTAGAGGATGAAGAGGTGGCTTTTCACAGCTTACCCTATCCATAACTTGTTCAATTTATACTAAAGTATGTGTTATAATTGGCTACCATCAGGAAAATGCTTCCTGGCTTTATAAATGATAGTAGTACTTAAGTAAAAATATTAAATTTCAAAGAAAAAAATGAGGACAGTATGTAAAAGATGAATCCACATTGTGATCTGTAAAGATAAAACATAATAACTACCAGACTTAGTGATAATAACAGGCGGATTCCAGTGGCTAACTTACAGTAGCAGCTGTGTTCCTCTTTCAAACAAGTGCAACATCTTTTAAAAAGAATCACATTGAATAAGATGGTACTAAGTGCTGTGAGTGAAGTCGCTCAGTCATGTTCGACTCTTTGAGACCCCATGGACTATAGCCCACTAGGCTTCTCCATCCATGGAATTTTCTAGGCAAGAGTACTGGAGTGCTTTGCCATTTTATTCTGCAGGGGGTGTTCCCGACCTGGTGATCAACACATTGCAGGCAGACGCTTTACCATCTGAACTACCAGGGAATCCCTGGTACTAAGTACTAGACGTTAGCTATCACTTGTAGCTCAGTCGGTAAAGAATCTGCCTGCAATGCAGGAGACCCAGGTTTGAATCCTGGTGAGGAAGATCCCCTGGAAAAGGGAATGGCAACCCACTCCAGTATTCTTGCCTGGAGAATCCCATGGACAGAGGAGCCTGGCAGGCTACAGTCCATGGGGTTGTAAGAATTGGACACAACTGAGCAACTCAGCCACCACCATGCCTACATTTTGCATGAGAAAATTCTTTATTAGAGGAGACATGCACAACATTATAAGGTATCAGAGCCAAGACCTAAACACAGCCCAGACTTCCTTGGGGATGTCCTTTATAAGGTATTTTTCTGTAAGTATTTTCTAGTTTGAAACACTTGTGTGCCTCTGGGAGCCACCTGTAGATCTGTGTATATGGCAGGTCTATCTTAGATCGTTTCACTTAGTGGTTTTAGGACTTCTTTGGTGAACTCTGTCTAATTTAAAGTGTCCTCCACTTACACAATCCTAAATGTGTTCTCTCAAGCTTGGGAGTGTGTTAAATGTGAGCTTATTCTTCATGGCAACCAAAATACACTAGCTGTCTTTAGGCATAACATAGTCATTGTAATTAGGTCAGTTTTTCTGTCTCACATGAGCCTTAAATGAAATAATTCTAATTCACATATTTAATGAAGAGGAACATTGTGATACTCGTTTTAGGGAAAGGAAAGATCAATTTCAGTTGCAATTAAACTTCTTCCTGTCGTGAGGCATGGAAAGCAGTATCTTGTATATGCAGATGATTTGCAAATCTCTGGTTTGTATCTTAAACAGATCTAGATAGGTACAGTCATTGTTCTGTCAGACTGCTGAGATGAGAAGTCTGAAATTATCACACACTGAACAATCTTTCTGTGTCCCTGCCTCTTCTCTTGATTGGGTTCCTACTTGTGTGTTTTTTGAGTGGAATTGGTCAGCCTGCGCTCTCTGTCCCATCCTCTATAGCCAGTCAGCCCCTAAGTGCTGTTAATTTCACTTCGATTCTTGAATCTGTGGTTTTTGTTCCCTTAATACTCTACCTGATTTTGGCTAGGGTCCATCTTTCCCCTCCTGAATTAATGGCAGTTTCCCCAGTCTCTATCAGCTCCAATCTAACAGAAACACAGAATAAGCTTTTTAAAAGAAATGTGATTGCAACACACCCATTTCTGTGGCTCCCCATTGCCTACAGACTAAAATTGCCTTCTTTCTGTGACCTGACTGCTCCCTTTCAGGTGAACTTTCCTCTTTCCACTCAGTGTACTTTAGTCAGATTGCAGAGTAGCGCTTAGGCTCATCCTGATTTGTTTTTTACCTCTTCTTAAAAGCTTTGTTCTCTTGCTTGGAATACTTCTTCCCAGAATCCAACAAGTAGTAACTCCTTTTTGTATTCAGCACTTAACCTGCTTTGCTCCTGAGTCCAAGTGGGGTGCTATTCCTAAGGTGGCAAAACAACCTTAAAGCATCCTTCCTGGCTGATTAATCCAAACCAGATTTTCTACTCATCTATCTTGTCTGGTGGACCCCTGCTTTTGGAGGCAATGACTGAGCAGTATTTCATCATTGTATATATGTAGTATCTCAGAAAATCATGATCTGACATAGACAAGGCATATATCATACATGATACTGAATGAATCCATGAGTGTTTGGGTGTACTCAGCAGTAGAAAGGAACATGTGATTTTTGTCATTATCCGTAACTTGTATTTCTGTTGGACCCGAATATTCCCATTTCAAAATATTCTACAGTTTTAGGCCTCTATTTGAGATCCAGCCTAAAGAGAAAAAAAAAAAAAATGCAGTAGAGATTTCAAAGAAGCTTTGCNAACATGTGATTTTTGTCATTATCCGTAACTTGTATTTCTGTTGGACCCGAATATTCCCATTTCAAAATATTCTACAGTTTTAGGCCTTTATTTGAGATCCAGCCTAAAGACAAAAAAAAAAAAAAAAATGCAGTAGAGATTTCAAAGAAGCTTTGCTAAAATGCAGGTTAAATTTCAGTTAAAAATGCTATATTTGATATCTATCTGAATCATCCTCTTGGGTTTTATTAATTATAGCTCTTTATTCTTTGTGAGTATAAGTAATAGGTGACTGCCTAGGCTGTGCGTATGCATGCAAGCTCAGTCGTGTCCAACTTTGTGACCCCATGGACTGTAGCCCGCCAGGCTCCTTCTCCAAGTCCTTGGGATTCTCCAGGCAAAAATACTGGAGTGGGTTGCCATTTCCTCCTCCAGACAATCTTTCTGACCCAGGGATCGAACCCGTGTCTCCTGTATTGGCAGGCAAATTCTTTCCCACTGAGCTACCTGGGAAGTGTGGGTTCATAAGTGCAAATCGAAACTTGGGCCCTCTCTTACTGGGAATCTGCACATATCTGATTACACAGCATGTAGATCCAGACAAAGTGGTAAGCTGACTTCTCTCATCCTTTCCGTCTGTTCTTAGGTGTCATTTCCAATGACATCTCTCTGTGATCACAGCCTGACTTCACTAGTAGCCCTGTATTTTTCCTGTCATTTCACTTTTTAAAACAAATTATTTCATTGCTTGAAACATCTCAGAAGCATTAANCTTTCCGTCTGTTCTTAGGTGTCATTTCCAATGACATCTCTCTGTGATCACAGCCTGACTTCACTAGTAGCCCTGTATTTTTCCTGTCATTTCACTTTTTAAAACAAATTATTTCATTGCTTGAAACATCTCAGAAGCATTAAATATACTTACATAAAATCCAGATGTTCCTCACAGCCCACAAAGCAAAGCACCCTCTGACATCTGCTCATGTCTCGACAACATTAGACTGCCTGATCCCTCCCTCACTCAGTAGGAAGAACCACGTGGCCTTTCTTTCCATGAGCTTCAAATATGCCACCCTGTTCCTGAGACCTTCTTCCAGCTTCTTCTACCTGTTGGATTCTTATTATTCTTAGTTCCCCAGTTCAGTATTACCTTGAAAGAGGGAATGTCCTGATTAAATTAGGTGCTCCTCATGCCCACAGTTCTGTATTACAAAACCTGTTTCCTTTGTAGTGGGTATCATAGTTGGTAAATATTTATCATGCTCAAATATAAAAAAAACCTTAAAAGTAATGATCTTAATCTCTCCCTTTTGTAAAACCATTATGTTCTCAAAGCCTAGTTGGTAAATATTTATCATGCTCAAATATAAAAAAACCTTGAAAGTAATGAATGATCTTAATCTCTCCCTTTTGTAAAACCATTATGTTCTCAAAGCCTAACATAGAGCGCCCAGGAGAAAAAATATTTTGGGGTGAACTGTTGAATAGTACTTATTGCATTCTACTTATGTTACTACATTTGTGTTACATTTTATGCTTTTCATGAATAGGCCCAGTATCTGTTATTCCACTAAATGGAAGACAGCAGATAATCAAACACATCAACTAAATTAACTAGGTGTTATCAAAATCATATGCATGTGACTAGTAAAGTGTATGTTTCTTTCTGTGCATCAGTTATATGATTCAAATTTTAGCAAGACCAAAGAAACAGGAACTGGAGTAAGAATTTATTACAGAAATTCAGAAAAATGACATTTTAAATGAAATCAGATAGTGCTTACTTTGTGTAGCACTATTTAAGTATTATGCAAATATAAATTCACTTAATTTTCATAAAGTTACTGTGAAATACTTTCTTTCAATATTGTCTCCATTTTGGAGAGAAGGAAACTTGAAGTGGGGGAGGCAGAAGTTATTAAAAAGCTAAGTTCTACTTGCTCATTGATGTGAATAATTATTTATACTTAATTACTGAACTTGTATTCTGATTATGCTAATAACAATTTTTCATTTAGGTTGTTTTTCACTTATACCTAATAAAGTAATAATTGTAGTGTGATAGCTGTTTCACTATTCAATATGTCATTTCATAATTAAATTCCCTACTATAACCATAAGACCATATGCAATTAGGATTTTTCTGGTATTTTCAAATCTTTTGTTTAAATCGACTGTCCAGAAGAAACACATGTGAATCACATGTGTAATTTTAACTTTTCAAGGGAACCTCATTAGAAAAAATAGTTTTTAAAATGAAATAAATGCTAACAACATATTAAAGCAGTATGAACAAACTACTGTAATCTTAACATGTAATCAGTTATTATATTTTACTTAAAAATTGTCTTTAATATCACATGTACATTTTACACTTAGAGCAATCTGAAATAGTGATAGCCGCATTTCAAATGCTCATTCACCACTTGTGGCTTCCGCATTGAGTAGTGAAGATTTAGACAGCCTTTTATGACTAATACATTCTGAATGTTTATAAAGACATAGAGCAAATAATATTTCTTGGTGAAGGCTGGCTCATCCATCACCTCTTACCTTACTGTCATCTCTTCTGTGAGGCGTTCTCTGAGCATCCTGGCTAAACATTCCCATCCATATATTCTTAGCATATGTTATAATGCTCTGTAACTATTGTATTATACAATAATTGCTTTTTCTTATTTAACTTATTGAACTTAATGCCAAGAGCTATCTGCATATCAGCATAGTAACTTATTTGTCAATTTAACAAACATTTATTGAATTCATACTGTCAAGTATTGTTCTTTGTGCTTTAGGTATATCTGTGTGGAATAGCATCACTGCCTTTCTAGGGTTTATAGCTTTGGAAAATCTGTGCTCTGTAAAAAATATTGTTGAATTAAATGATACTCAGACATTTACTTTTTGGAAGTAGTCTATAAACAATGGGGTACACTTAAGAAAGTGATAGTTAACTGGTTTACATATGCACCTTAAAAATCCTTTACAGATCTTTAAGGATGAGGAGAACTGACTGGAAAGTAATTTACATGACTGTGGTTTAAAATTAGCACCAGACTGAATGTTTAAAATATGTTAATATGTGAATGGAAAAAGTTGTTCTTTAATAGAAGTAGCCTTATGTAGAAGTTAGTACCATTTTATGGTCATCAGATTACATCTGCAGAATTCTATCAAGTTCTGGGTAAATAATTCTGTTGTTATCCTGTGGGAAGTGGGTTAGAAAAGTAGGACCAAAATACTGCCAAGGTGATTTAGTAAAAACCGTGTTCCAGGTTAAATGTCTAGATGTGTATCTGACACACACCACAGTGAAGGTTGGAAAAACAGTTCACTGAACGGAGAGTTAGGGAGTTTGGGATGGACATGTGCACACTGCCGTATTTAAAATAGATCACCAACAAGGACCTACCGTATAGCACAAGAACTCTGCTCAATGTTCTGTGGAAGCCTGGATGGGAAAAGGGCTTGGGGGAGAATGAATACATGTATATGTATGGCTGAGTCCCTTCGCTATTCACCTGAACTATCACAGCATTGTTTATCAGCTATACCCCAATACAAAAAATAATAATAATAATTTAGAAAAAGAGTTCACTAACTTACAGTGTAAACTTCTAAATTTTTCTACACATTTCCTTCCATTTCTCTCGAGTTGGAGAGACTGGTACTCTCTCGGTCTGCCTGCTTCTTGGCATCCATGCACGCCTGTATTTTCTTACAGCGAGTCGCATGACGATTTGTACTATTTTTATATGTGTATATATAGCCTCCACAGTGAGCTGCTGGGATGTGGGAATCGCTCTTGCTATATTTGGCCGGTACCCAGCACTATTTCCTACACACTGGGATGCTCAGAAAATGTTGAATCGAATGTTAGGAAACTGAATTCTACAATCAGAAATGTAGGTCAACATTATGCATTTTCTGCTCTAAGAGTGTTCCAACTTCTTTTCTCACATCTACTCTTCCCTGCCTCCTTAGTCTAATCAGAATGACTTTTCTTCTAAAAACAAATCTGATTGTACCGTGCTCTCCTTAACCCTTGCTACTGCCTACGTCTCCTGGCTTCCCTCCCATGTCGGTCTCACACTTTCGTTCACTGGTTGTGCCCAGAATACTCTTCCATCTCACCTCTTGACCCTCAGGCTTCAGGTATCCTCAGTTACTTCTTCTGCTTCTGATCTGTTTCCCCTTATAGGTTAATATATCCTTGGTGGTGGTGGTGGAATCACTCAGTTGTGTCCACCTGCTGCAACCCTGTGAATGGTGGCCTGCCAGGCTCCTCTGTACGTGGGGTTTCCCAGGCAAGAATACTGGAGTGGGTAGCCATTTCCTTCTCCAGGGAATCTTGGTGACATAGGGATCAAACCTGGGTCTCCTGCATTACCAGGCAGATTCTCTCCCAACTGACCCACGAGGAAGCTCTGATATATCCTTGTAAGATCATATTTTCCTCTTTCGGAATAATTATCACTGTTTTTCTTTTACATACAGTTGTCTTTATTTGATTACTATTTGTCCACCTTATTTAATTCTAAGGACTTCCCTGGTGGCGCAAACCGTAAAGCATCTGCCTATAATGCAGGAGACTGGGGTTCTATCCCTGGGTCAGGAAGATCCCCTGGAGAAGGAAATGGCAACCCACTCCAGTGTTCTTGCCTGGAAAATCCCATGGACGGAGGAGCCTGGTGGGCTGCCGTCCATGTGGTTGCAAAGAGTCGGACACGACTGAGTGACTTCACTTTCACTTTACTTTAATTCTAAGTTCCATGAGGAAATGTATGTTTACCTGTATGTGCAACATTGTATAACTATACCAAAGTCATGTACTAAATGGTTAACTCATATTTGTGAAGTGGACATATAAATTCATGAACAAGCACAATACATGTGCATGTCTAGGCTCCAGCTAGGCTTAAATCTTTTTTTTGTCCCCACTCAGACGTATAGCCCATATGACAGAAAGACATGTGATAAAACGTTTTAAAATATATAATCTTGTGCTTACTTAGGCAGAAAATATTCCTTTTAATACAGGGATTATCTCCATAGCCACTGAAGAGCAGTTAATACTTGTTCTCCATAAAGGTTAAAATTTATTTTTTATACATGCTCAAGTAGTTAGAAATTAATATTCTCCCAAATCATTGAAATGTTAAACTGTCTAACCTTCTAAAAGACTTCACATTTATTCTCAGCCCCAGGCAAGATTGGGAAATAAAACAAACTTCATAAGATATTAATATCCTAAATGGGTATTGTCCCCATGGGCTGATGCACCCATGGGTTCTCAGGTTTCACTTTTCCTAAACACTGTAATTGAAGGTCAGAAGGCAAGTATATTGGTAGCTTGAAAATTCAATTACAACAGAGCATAATAAATAATTGTGAGATGTAGATAATATATGACAAGATCCATTGTACTTATACGAAAGAAAGAGAATTGAGAATTTTGAAATGTTTTGTCTTAAGATACTGACTTAAATCAAAATAACATCTAATTCTTACTACCCTTCTTCATACCCTCATTACTCCTATGCTGTCCCTTCTTCCATCCTTCTGTGCTCAACTGAACATTTGCTCCATCCCAGCGGCCCGGTTTTGCTCTTCACTTTGTGTGGCGTATTTCTCATTTTCACCTGCTTCCACCTGTCCACCCATCACAATTCTTTGGATACTCTCCTTTCTGTGTCTTAACTCGGTTTGACTTCTTAATGGGAAGTCTTTGTTGGTTAACCTTTCTGCTGCAATTCTACTTTTATTTCTAGCAGACCATATACAAAAGTTTCAGAAACTAGAGTATATAAATCTAAATTTCCGGATGTGTCCTTCTGGGTTCTAGCAACTGTTACCTAAGTTCTCAGCTTTTATCTCTGTTACCTTCTATGAAGTTCTAAGCTCACAGCATGAGAGAAAGTGCAAAGGCTTTGAAGATAGATGGGAATACAATTCAACCCAGATTATTATGTTGACCACAGAGAGACTATTTTGTGTCTGAGATAACCTGCCAATGGGAAAAGACTTAATCCAGAGAATTACTGGGAAGGTCAGCTGATATTCTGCATTCAGACTATCATCTTACTTTACTGCTTTTTTTCTCTCCCATTTCATCTTTAGGCATAGGTCTTGCCATAAACTTGATATGCCTTCTACTTTGCTTATTACCTAACTTCATTCTTGATTTTCCCTCAGGGGAGAAACACGTCTTCACTGGCTGTGTTCACAGAATTTTGCATGAATGTTCTTGTAGGTCACAGGATAACTATGAACACATCTCTGTTGCACAACAGCAAGTCCCTGGCCTGCTGCTCATCTCCCTACATGATTCCCAAATTTCTTCGATCTCTTTAGTACCCACTGTGAGCACAGAAGTTGGCTATAACTATCACATGTGGCTAGGTTCAGATTAAGTGACTTGCCTAAGTAGTAACTACTGGGCAAATATCACGCAGCTAATATCAGGAAAGAATGGACTTTTATCAAAGGCCTGCTTGACATCAAAGCTATATGTTAATTTTCAAGTTTCATACCAGAATGTTACAACAGAAACGTATCGATCTTTTGTAAACATGTTTTTGCTGTAGTATTCTGGCATGGAGCTTGAAAATTAAAAGGTTTGCAGTGGTTGACATGAATAATTTTCAGAAGACAAAAAGGGACAGGGTTGGGAATCCACTTAGCAAAGAGGGCAGACACATAGCAGAGTATTTATGGGAATAGACAGGAAGTAAATGATGCCTCATTCATTTCAAAACCATGGGTTTTGGAATTACACATCTGCTACTTTGATGAAGCCAGTTGAAAACATTCAAGTGTAGTAAATAAGATGAAAGAAAGATGAAGAGAAAAGCATTTATGTGCCATGGCAACAGGAGAAAATGGGCAGAAAGCTCAGAAGTGTATATCAGTTCCTAAACTGTAGGTTGCAGATAAGGCTTGTCTTGTCGGGGAGCAATAGGGCAGGGTCAAATAGGAAAGGAAATAAAACAGTGCCATAATAAACAATTGGCTTCCCCCTATTTCTAAAGATCCCCAATAAAACTATTTTTGTCAGTGATATTCCTACTGATGATGGAAAACAAATAGCAGACACATGCCTAAGAAAGCATATGCTTTTCATTGATGATAACAAAATGGTTTAAAATTAATTCATGTTTAGGTTTTGCTTTTTAAAATAAATTGAGGTGAAGGCTGGAATATGCTTCACCCCTACTCGTTACCTTTAATTACTCCAAATTACTTTGATGTCTTTCTTAGTTTTATATTTTTGTTCTCAAATGTGTTCTTAATGCCAAAGAAAAACTTGAAAGNTTTTGCTTTTTAAAATAAATTGAGGTGAAGGCTGGAATATGCTTCACCCCTACTCGTTACCTTTAATTACTCCAAATTACTTTGATGTCTTTCTTAGTTTTATATTTTTGTTCTCAAATGTGTTCTTAATGCCAAAGAAAAACTTTAAAGGGTATTTTAAATATAAACTTCTTTTTAAACTGCGGAGAGTAATATACCTCAAACAGTAATCCATTCAGTATATATTTTGGGACTTCTAGACCTTCCAGGAAAACAGTTCTTATGATTAAAAATTGTTAAAAGAATATCTTATTTGTAGCCAAAGATAATTCACTGATTTTCACTAATGATTATATATTTTTGAATTCTAAAATTCAAGAATACCTTTCCTCTTCATTTTAATTTGTAGGTCATGAAATCTAATATGTTCCTAAGTTAACCGGCATTCAGTCACTTGTAGCTAGAGCAGAGCAGAACAGTCATCATCTTTTTTATGTATACAGTTGTCCAACTTTATCTGTGGGGAGGTGATTCCCAAAGTCAAGAATGCTCAAGTCCTTTATGTAAAATGGTGTAATATTTACATGTCACCCATGTACATCTTCCCCTGTACTTCAGATCATCTCTAATACCCAATACAGTGTAAACGTTATGTCAGTAGTAGTTGCAAATTCAATGTAAATGTTGTATAAATCGTAGCCTAAGTGAAGAAAATTCAAGTTTTGCTCTTTGGAACTTCCTGAAATTGAAAAACAACAAAAAAAGTTTCAATCCAAGTTTGGTTGAATCTTTGGATGTGGAACCTGCCGATCCAGAAGGCCAACTGTATTTATTTATTAAGAGGCACAAAAGTGCATATTCAGTTCTAGAAAAGCAAGGTAGATGATCTTATTTGCAAAGGAGAAAGAGGCACGGATGTGGACTAGAAATGTATGGACATTAAGGGAGAAAAGGAGGATAGAATGAATTGGGACTGGCATATACACTACTGATACTATGTATGCTGCTGCCGCTAAGTCGCTTCAGTCATCTCCAACTCTGTGTGACCCCATAGACGGCAGCCCACCAGGCTCCCCTGTCCCTGGGATTCTCCAGGCAAGAATACTGGAGTGGGTTGCCATTTCCTTCTCCAATGCATGAAACTGAAAGTGAAGTCGCTCAGTCATGTCCGACTCCTAGGGACCCCATGGACTGCAGCCTACCAGGCTTCTCCGTCCATGGGATTTTCCAGGCAAGAGTGCTGGAGTGGGCTGCCATTGCCTTCTCCGGATACTATGTATAAAATGGATTAATTGGCAGTAACCTAGTGTATAGCACATGGAACTCTGCTCAGTGCTCTGAGTTGACTGAAATAGGAAGGAAATCCAGAAAATACCAGATATATGTATGTGGCTGATTCACTTTCCTATACAGCAGAAACTAGCACAACATTGTAAAGTGACTAAACTCCAATAAAAATTAACTTACAAAAAGTGTATTCAGTTTGTTTAAAAGTATAGCCAGTGTAATTGTTTGTCTCTGTTCTCCAGTGCAAACATCTGCTTTATGATGTATGTTTTGATAAAAGAAAAACTCCTAATGTTAAAGAAATGATTGATTTCTTCCATCAATCTTTGGCTACTGCTAAAACCTTAGAACCTGTAGGCATAAAACATTAAAAACCCAGTTCAGTGCTTCGTTCTGAAAGTGGGACTCTATTAGAGGGACGCTTTTAATGTTTGTACAGGGTCTGACATACTGGATTTTATTGAACAGCTGAGTTTCCTAGACAAGTACTAGGCATTTCTTCTAAGAACCCAGCTAAATGCTATAATCCATTTCCCTCGGAAATGGCAGTTGTTAAATTAGACCCCAAACATTTATGAATGTCGCTTTGCCTTTCCAGCAATTAGAGTTCCACCAAAAAAAAAAAAAAAAAAAAAAAAAGTCCCTTTGTATTTCATGGCTTTGAAATTGTTATGTTAATCCTGAGCTGGTCCTCCCATCTGCTCTGTCAAATGCTTTGGAGGTTACATTCAAGAGGGTGGCATCAGTTCTGAACAGGTGTGGGAAAGGGTTTCTTGATGTATAAAAAGTGTTTGATATTAAAGGCGTTTTAGCAGTTTGAGCGCATCTACTGCTGTGAGTTCCCGCGTTAAGTAGGCAGCCCATTCATTTCCCTTTTAAAGGACAAAAACACCTGAAATCAACACCAGAGACCTACTTTCCCCAGGATGGAGGGGGTAGCCGGTGAGTTGACTGAAACTGTCCCTTTGCTCTCTCCTTGTCGTAGTGCTGATCCTCCTGATCGTCACCATGAGAAGACGGAAAAAAGAGCCCCTGATTTTCGATGAAGAAAGAGATATCAGAGAAAACATCGTCCGATACGACGACGAGGGTGGGGGAGAGGAAGACACGGAAGCCTTTGACATGGCCGCGCTCAGAAACCTCAATGTCATGAGAGACACCAAGACCCGGAGGGATGTGACCCCGGAAATCCAGTTCTTGAGTCGACCGACTTTTAAAAGCATCCCGGATAATGTCATTTTCCGGGAATTTATTTGGGAGAGACTGAAAGAAGCCGACGTGGATCCCTGCGCCCCGCCTTACGATTCCTTGCAGACGTACGCCTTCGAGGGGAATGGCTCGGTGGCGGAATCTCTCAGCTCCCTAGATTCCATCAGCTCAAACTCTGATCAGAATTATGACTATCTTAGTGACTGGGGACCGCGTTTTAAACGCCTCGCAGACATGTACGGAACCGGCCAGGAGAGCTTGTACTCATAGCCCTGGAGACCTTCGTTTGAAAGGTACTGAAGGAAAAGTAAAGGCAAAAGAAAAAAACAGCAACACAAACAAATGACGTATGGGACACAAGAACTCCGCTTGCTAAAGGGAAATGGTTGTAAATATTCCTCCATTTTTAACTGTTTAGGTTTCTGCCTTGGTGAAGCAAATCTTCATTAGACTTGTCCAATGGACTGCACTGACCACACACTCTGAGCATTTGAAGGCTTTTTTGATTAAAAAAAAAAAAAAATGCTCAGTGGTTTGTGAATAGACAGCAACTCTCAGATACCTGCAAAGGCACCCAGCCTTCTGAGTGAGTAGTGCAGTGATGGTATCGGCAGGAAGGTGAGTAAAACACCATATGCCGGGAAAAAGTCCTGGAACTTCTAAACTTGGGACAAATTTAATTTACAGTGATGCTTTCGGCTTGCTAGATTAAAGCATCCAGCAGAATTTTATTGCTGTGGGTTAGCAAATATATTTTATTTTGCAATATAAAAATTCTCAGAAAATCCTCCCCAGTCCAATACAAGCCAATAAAATTTGGTTTAAAGCAACATAAACCGTTGTTTAGCAGATAAATCCACAAGTGTTCCAAATAAGCAACAGGTAAATCATTCTTAAAGTTGGCAGTCTTTTTGAGATGCTTGTGTAGGTATGAAAAAAAGTTGCTGTCTATTCGTTGCCTTTTTATTATTATTATTATTATCTCTTCTGATTTGTACAGGAGACTACCTTTTCTTTTTTTATTTGACACATGGTGTTATATTTATTTTGGAGCTCCAATCTCCACTCAATTCAGGTCCATCTTCCTGTCCCGGAATATTAAGCTCATCAGAACATGTTGATTTTTTTCCACTCTGAGCTACAATGAAGGAAATGAAGCAGAGAAATAGAAAGAAAGAAAAAAATAAAGTTGAGCAATTGAGCCCTTACTACTGTTCACATCTCAGAGAGGAACACAGCTACAAGGACATAGAAGTTGTCTGTCTGAGCTATTAGAATTTAGAGAACATTGGAAGGAAGTGTATTATAGAAGGAAGATTTCAGAGAGAATTGAGATTTTCTTTGATGCCAGATTTATTTTTCAAGGTAATGAGTTCTAGAAGCTCCAAAAGCTTTTGAAAATTTATTTTCTCCTCCTCCTTTGCTATAAAAATATGGACAGATTTTTTAAAATATATCTTAAACAATGTAATGTTATAAATTTCAAAATCCGTCTTTCAATTCTGATGCTAATATATTCCTCAAGAATTATCGAAACAGTGTATACTTTCTGTACCAATTTAGATGTGCCAAAGTGAGCAGAGGAAATTCAAGTGATCACATGTGTTTGAGAAAAAGAATTTTATGATGAAAATGTTATTTCTACCTAACATTATTTTCTAGGTTAATACTATTTAATGTGAATATAGTCAAGTAAGAATGAAATTTTTTTTCTTTTTACCTTTTAAAAAGGGTTTATTGATGGGGTCCTAATAAATTTACAGATAGTGGACATTGTATAGGAAATTGTGTTTCTAAAGGTGCTTTCTGAAAGACAAACACTGGAACCCAGAGTATCAGTATTTTGATTACATGAGGAGAAACTGTAGGATTCTGTAAAATTGCAGCCCACCTTTAGAAATGAAGTATGTGAAAGTGGCCTTCAGCTTCATCAAAATAAATGATTCAATAAATACTATTATCTGTAAACAGTTCTTTTCATTTGAATAGTTTTATAGACATTGTTTCATATATTAAGACACATATGCATATGAAAAACCAATTTTATAACAGAGTAAAGGATACTCTTCATGACTTTGAATCACATACGTTTTTCAGATTACAAAAGTAAAGCATAATACATTCACCCAAGTCCATAAAATGAGAGTGCAGTGCAGGAATGATATAGGTGTTAAGTCAGCAAGGTGCTGAGAATACGATTGTGTAATAATCCCCTTGTTGTCCTCAAGAAGATAAAATAGTACATTTGGATTATGATGTCACAGCTGCTGATTGTTGCATAAATGGAAGTTTGAATGTATTTTAGAAAAGGAACATCACACCATTCACCTTGCTTTCTCTCCTTTTAAAAAATATATATTTTCTTCTTTTTTCCAAAAAAAATCATATTTGCCAGTAAATGATTGGGGGGAAGGCTTTAATTTAAATAAAGATTTGAAATTCTTGCATATACTCAATTGCCATTTTGTGTGTGAAAGATGATAATAATATGATATTGAACTTGATTCAGTGGTGTTTAAAAGAAATCTTGAGATGGCTGCAAGTATGTCCCTAATAGAGATGGAGTTTATATGAAGTATTCTAGCTAAGCTTCTTTTAATGATGGTTAATGTTATTTTAGTTCTCTTTTTTCTTCTGAAATCTAGGGTTGTATATGTTTATCTGACATCCTTGAGAGAGAGGCTCTGTTGTAAAGCCAGAGAGTAGTCGATAAACAAAACTCATTGTTAGAGCTAGTTACAGAATTCTCCAAAAGCATCTAAATAAATAACCTATTGTATCATCTAACCACTAAAATTCAGTGGTGGACTGGTGCCAGCTCAGAACAACTCCTAAGTACCTTACTTATTTCTTCCCGATTCTGCTTCTAGTGATAATATCTTGGTAGGTCAGCCATGGTGGTAATAGACCTTCACAGAAATCAGCAAACACTACCTTTTCTTTTTCTTTTCTTTTTTTTTTGATAACTTAACAGTTGGTAGCTGTTTACTAACACTTCACTGCTTACTTTATAAAAGGAAATCCCCTAGCTGTAAATACAATATGAATGAATAGAATATCAAATAATGACATGAGAGCAATATGTACCCTGTTCTACTACTAAATACAGATTCATGTAGTCGTGACATCCTAGTATCAGATCCTTGGAGCTACAGGTAGAAAAGGAGGGGACCCGCTTCATATGGGATGCAGAAAACAGTTGGGAAGTTAACTTTACATATTTTCCATTAGTCCCTGTGGGGACACCATTAGAAACTGAAGGTATACAAAGTAATGCATATTTTGGACAATTTCGTTTCTTAAAATTAATTGCATTTAACTTGTTACCTTCCAACTCAAAGAAATAAACTCAGGCCTCTACTCTAGATTGTTACTCTTGCATAATTTTAAGTCAGTGTAAAGAACAGGAAGATTAAACCTTATCAAGAAAGTGGAATTTTGCAAATCAAGCCTAAATTATGATTCTGGATGTGCACTATGCTAAAGCAATATTCCAAAGTTAGCTGCAGACCAAAATTAGGAAGGAGAGAAGACAAGATGCTCTACAGAGGCAATGAGTAGATCTTTCTACAAGCAGTCACCTAGATGAAGCTGGTCAACTTTTTCCTTTAATAGGAAGCTCAGCTGAGGTGACTGCAGTTACAGTTAGACAGCTACTAGACACAGGCAAGAAATAATAATGTGAAGGTTATGCTACCCGCCTATTCACTCTGCCCTCTGAAAATGTATTTTAACTTCATGCACAATTACATCTACTACGCTGGATGATGAGCAGTCTTTGGCAATTATTCTCATGTAAATGGCATAGTTGTTTAAGGTAGCAATTGTATTTGTGGTATGGTGCACATGCTCAAAGAACTTACATGCAAATTGAGTGTTAGCATCATATTCAAATATAAAATCCAGAAGAGCTTAAGATAAAGTTAGATATACTGCAAAAGGCAAAAAGCATCTTGTTTAAATATTTTAACATTTTTAAGTACTACTTACAAATACTAATCAACAAATTTTACATGTTGTTTTGATACCTTTTGACTTCAGCCACCTGATGAGAAGAGGTGACTCATTGGAAAAGACTCTGATGCTGGGAAAGACTGAAGGCAGGAGAAGGAGCAACAGGCATCACCAACTCAAAGGACAGGAGTCTGAGCAAACTCAGGGAGACAGTGAAGGACAGGGAAGCCTGGCGTGCTGCAGTTCATGGGGTCACAAAGAATTGGACATGGCTGAGTGACTGAACAACAACAAAAATTGACTTTCAAACAGTTCTAGTTACCCAAGTTGTTTCTAAATCACTATTTGAAGGTTTATGTACAGTTGATCTAATTAAAGTTGATTGAAAGAAAGCTCGGGCTTACTCTAAACTATTTCTGGTCAGGGATGTCTGGGGACAAATGGAACGTATGTGATGGTTAACACATAAGAAAATTCATTTTCTGTTTGTCTAGGTAGTTTATTGAACTTAAATCTATCAGTTTAGTTCAGTCACTCAGTCGTTTCTGACTCTTTGTGACCCCATGCACTGCAGCACACCAGGCTTCCCTGTTCATCACAAACTCCTGGAGATTACTCAAACTCATGTCAATTGAGTCAGTGATGCCATCCAAACATCTCATCCTCTTGTCCCATTCTCCCCCCACCTTCAATGCTTCCCAGCATCAGAGGCTTTTCTAGTGAGTCAGTTCTTTGCATCAGGTGGTCAAAGTAGTGCAGCTTCAATAACATTCCTTCCAATGAATATTCAGGACTGATTTCCTTTAGGATGGACTGGTTGGATCTCCTTAAAGTCCAAGGGACTCTCAAGAGTCTTCTCTAACACCACAGTTCAAAAGCNCAGTCCATTCTGAAGGAGATCAGCCCTGGGATTTCTTTGGAAGGAATGATGCTAAAGCTGAAACTCCAGTACTTTGGCCACCTCATGCGAAGAGTTGACTCATTGGAAAAGACTTTGATGCTGGGAGGGATTGGGGGCAGGAGGAGAAGGGGACAACAGAGGATGAGATGGCTGGATGGCATCACCGACTTGATGGACGTGGGTCTGAGTGAACTCCGGGAGATGGTGATGAACAGGGAGGCCTGGTGCGCTGAGATTCATGGGGTCGCAAAGAGTCGGACATGACTGAGCGACTGAACTGAACTACGTAATGTTTCATAACCATGGGAGGGATATTCCCTCACTTTGGCTATGCTTTATTGACTAGAAGCAGGACACAGGACCTACTTCTAAGTCAAGGAGAAGGGTTTATACAAAAATGTGAACACCAGGAAGCAGAAATCATTGCTAGGGTGGTGTGGGTTGTGGTGGTTGACCTTAAATCTGCCTGCTGTAGCCTCCAAAGAGAGAGGATAAACACACAAGATAAGCCTTCTTTGCATCTTATTGAGAGTCTCTTGGACTGCAACGAGATCAAACTAGTCAATTCTGAAGGAAATCAGTCCTGAATATTTATTGGAAGGACTGATGCTAAAGCTGAAATTCCAATACTTTGGCCACCTGATACAAAGAACTCACTCATTGAAAAAGACCCTGATTCTGGGAAAGGTTGAAGGCAAGAGGAAAAGAGGATGACAGACAAAGGATGAGATGGTTGGATGGCATCACCAACTCTATGCACATGAGTTTGAATAAGCTCCAGGAGTTAGTGATGGACAGGGAAGCCTGATGTGCTGCAATCCCAAAGAACTGGACACAACTGACCGACTGAACTGAACTGCACCTTAACGTGTATAAAATGACCTTTAGCAAGTCACTTCTCTTTTTCAAAACTTTTTCTCCAGAAAGACTCTAGGACAGCTGTCTGTTTTCAGGTTATTTGGAGCCAAAGGAGAATTATCTTGGCTATTACTAAAAATGATACTGAGTTCAATGAGGATAATGTAAGTCACATTTTCCATCATTCCACTTCATTAGAAGGTGTAAATCTTGGCTTTTGTCTCAACATCTCAGATTGAGGCTTTGCCAGGGCTTCTCACAGAAGCTGGGAGATGTGTCAAATGAAAATCAAGCAGGTACAAAGAAAACTGTCATTGGTACAAAGAAATGGGGTAAGGACTTAAATGGCCCTTGCTTGGCAAGTTTTACCTAACTGAGCAAACTAAACGTTTACTTGGAAAAGTTGACCAAATGCAGCTAGAAAGCAAGTTGCATAAACAAGCCCTATAAAGAACCAAGTCATGGGTTTTCAGTTTTGATTACAGGTTTTTGAAGCAGAGAATTAAATGTAAAAAAATTTTTTTCCCTCTTGTACAGCCCCTCCACCATGAGACTCCTTTGAGGTCCATATATATATATATATATATATTTTTTTGTTTTGTTCCTCAAATTGTGTTCACAATGGGAGCATCTGTGTGTCCAAACAAACAAACAAGCGAAGAGATTAATGAACTCACCTTTAACCTTCTAAGTATTTATTCTGGGGCTCAGGGGGGAAGCATGTCTGTGCCAGTGAAAATCCCAAACCTGTCTCTGGTAATTTGGTGTTACAGATAGCTCTGTCAGCTGCCTCATGCAGCACAGAGAGCATTGCCCTTCGCCTGATTCCAAATCTCCTAGCTCTTTCATTCCTCTCTTCATTCAAATGGATTGTATCTTACCCCTTTAGGTTAGTCTCTCTAAAAGAGCTTCTTTTATCAATGATATTAGCTGCCATTTATTAAGCACCTACTACATCACTGATTGTGTTTGGCTATTTTGACTATCATCATCATCTGTGATGACCTAGATGAGCGGGATGGGGGTGAAGGAAATGGCAAGCCACTCCAGTATTCTTGCCTGGGAAATCCCATGGACAGGGGAGCCTGGTGGGCTATAGTTCATGGGGTCACAAGGAGTCAGATATGACAAATGACTGAGCATGCACAGAATATAGAAAATTGAAACCAAGGTAAAAGAAAGCCCTTCCCCCTAGGAAAGAAAACTTGGGCCATTGGCAGGAGGCAGGCAGCTGGAGTGGGTTGCCATTTTCTCCTCCAGGGGACTTTCCTCTCCAGGGATGGAACCCAAGTCTCCTGTGTCTCCTATATCCGCAGGTGGATTCTTTACTCACTGTACCACCTGGGAAGCCCTTTAGTTCTGTTGATTAGAAGTGGACTCATTGGAAGGCCCGGAGAAGGCAATGGCACCCCACTCCAGTACTCTTGCCTGAAAACTCCCATGGATGGAGGAGCCTGGTAGGCCGCAGTCCATGGGGTTGCTGAGTCAGACACGACTGGACGACTTCACTTTCACTTTTCACTTTCATGCATTGGAGAAGGAAATGGCAACCCACTCTAGTGTTCTTGCCTGGAGAATCCCAGGGATGCCAGAGCCCAGTGGGCTGCCGTCTGTGGGGTTGCACAGAGTCGGACACGACTGAAGCGACTTAGCAGCAGCAGCAGCATTGGCAGGCCTCTAAAGGTGCTGCTTTAGCAAGTCCATTTTATTTGCAATGCTCCTCACAGTGACTGCTACTGGCTTCTAGGATGCAGTGTTAGCAAGGCTTCTGAGGCTAAACTGAAAGCCACCGAGGCAGAGTTCCCTGTTTACCGGCAACAAGCCCGTCCCACACTTCTACTCTGTCTTCACAGCTCCGGGGATACGATGCACCAGAAGTTCAGCCACACTTGTACACAGTCTTTAGGGCTCCAGGAGCTGCGATGCACCGGAAATTCAGCTACCTGTCATTTGTTTTCATGCCGTTTAATCTGATCATGCTACCCTCTTATTTATTTGTGGACTCTAGATTACATTTTCATGGTCTGGCTTGCATCCTCTCCCCCACTCCCTGCATCTATTTTCCTGGTTGATAAGGTTTTAAAAGGACATCTGTTGTGCTAAATATGGCTTTTTTACTGAGGATTTAAAGTCGTTGGTATGTGTGGTAGCAATTTTTCTTGAGTAATAACCTCCCCTATCTTATCAAACCAGGTTTTGGTTGCAGGAAGGCTTTGTTAATCCAGTTGTTGTTTAACTTTGCCATTTGTTGGCTGGCTGAATGGGAAATGCCCTCTCACACCTTGTTCTGACTTCTCACACGTTTGTCTTCAGCTCTGAAGAAGGGGTCTGGAGTCTGTGGGCTTCCACTATGACCAGTACGCATGATCTGGCTTTCAAATCCCCAGCTCCAACTGGTTAACCTAATATGACTGGTCTCCTTATAAGAAGAGAAGAGACACAGGCACACCCAGGGAGAAGACAGCCTTCTGAGGACAGAGGCGGTGACCTGAGTGATGTATCTGCCAAGCACAGAGCAACGCTGAGAATCCACGGCCATGCCAGCAGCTCCAAGAGGGAAGGAAATGATCTTCCTTACAGTTTTCAGGGTCATGTTGAAACCTCAGTGTCTTGACTTCTAGCCTCCAGAATTGTAGATGATAAACTTCTGTCATTTTGAGTCCTCTCCTGTCTGCGGTACTTCATGACTCCAACTCTAGGAAACTCAGATGGACTCACCATTCTCACCTCCTCTCTCTGACTTGCCCCCAGCCACACTGGTCATCTTTTTTTCCCTCAAGACGCCAAGTTCACCATTCCCTTTCTTTGGAGGAACGTGTTTTGTGTTCATATTGCAATCTGACTCCTTCTTGGCATGTAGACGACAGCTTAAATCTCACCTCCTTGCAAGAACTCCTTGGACCACTACATGTAATGTCCTCATCAACTACTATTTTTTCCCATGCCACTTTACACCCAGTTTTGGTTCCCTGCTTAGAACATAACAGTGCAAGTAATTTTTCTTGTTTGTTTGTTTGTTACCAGGGTTCATGTCTAGATGTGAAAGTGAAAGTCTCTCAGTCATGTCAGACTCTTTGCGACCACATGGACTATACTGTCCATGGAATTCTCCAGGCCAGAATACTGGAGTGGGTAGCCTTTCCCTTCTCCAGGAGATCTTCCCAAACCAGGGACCGAACCCAGGTCTCCCGCATTGCAGGCAGATTCTTTAACAGCTGAGCCACAAGGGAAGCCCTACATATAAACATCTACATATAAACTCCACAAATCAAGAGACACAGATGTAAAGAACAGACTTTTGGACCCTGTGGGAGAGGGAAAGGGTGGGATGATTTGTGAAAATGGCCTTGAAACATGTATACTATCATGTAAGAAACGAATTGCTAGTCTAGGCTCGATATAGGATACAGGATGCTTGGGGCTGGTGCACTGGGATGACCCAGAGAGATGATATGGGGAGGGTGGCAGGAGGGGGCTTCAGGGTTGGGAACTCATGTACCCCTGTGGTGGATTCATGTCAATGTATGGCAAAATTAATATGGTATTGTAAAGTTAAAAAAAAAAAAGCTTTTTCTCTCCTGTGAACTATATCTCTTTTTCACCTGGAGTTTTACCCAAATTTTGTAAATACTCCATGAATATTTTTTTTTTCCAAATTAAATTTTTTTGGAGTATAGCTCGTTTACAGTGTTATGTTACTTTCTGTTGTATAGCACAGTAACTTGGTTATACATACATACATATTTGGGCTTTCCAGGTGGTGCTAGTGGTAAAGAACCCTCTTGTCAATGACCCAGGTTTGATCCCTGGGTTGGGAAGATCCCCTGCAGGAGGGCATGGCAATCTACTCCAGGGTATTCTTGCCTGGAGAATTTCATGGATAGAGGACCCTGGAGGGCTACAATCCATAGAGTCACAAAGAATTGGACATAACTTAAGCAACTTAGCACATATTTACTCTTTTTAAGATTCTTTTCCCAAAGTCATTACAGTGTATTGAGTAGAGTTCCCTGTACTACATAGTAAGTCCTTATCAGTTATCTAATTTGTATACAGTGGTGTGTATATACATATTACCATGAATAGTTTTTGAATGAATGAGCCAGTTAAAAAAATTTTTAAGTCTTTACCAAAATGAAGCTGGTTCAAGAGGCTGGATGATAAGAAGAACATCAGCAATTCAATGGGTCTTTGAGATGGACATTAGAAGCTTCAGATGAAAGGAGAAGGGGTTCTCAGAAGAAGATGCCCTCCTGTGGGTGAGAGGAACCTCAGCCCACGCTTAATGCTTAACCTCTGATGAAAGGGACACAGTTGGTTGTGCTCCATCAAGCCCACCCTTNTGAGATGGACATTAGAAGCTTCGGATGAAAGGAGAAGGGGTTCTCAGAAGAAGATGCCCTCCTGTGGGTGAGAGGAACCTCAGCCCACGCTTAATGCTTAACCTCTGATGAAAGGGACACAGTTGGTTGTGCTCCATCAAGCCCACCCTTTCCCTGTACAAATATTTACACTCTGAGCTCCTCCTCTTACAGGGCTAACAGGAGCCCGGGAGAGGCTGTTGCTACCACAGGATCTAATGGAGACATCGCAGTGCTGTTAGCACAGATGGTTGTCATATGTATGCAAATGAGGCACAAATTGAATTTGGTGTCCCCTCTCACCAGCTGTCCTGTCCAGGGAGGCTCCCACAGCCGCAGAGGAGCTGCTAAGACACCACTCATCTGTCACCACAGATTAATTACAACGAGCACATTAATCACCATTTGTTTCTAGCACAAAGGAAAATATCTTGTTTTTCAAGTACGTCCTGTTAAAAGGTGTCCAGCCTTGTAGAAACAAGGCTCAACAAGGACACGAGACTTCACCAGTTAGGAACAAGAGGCCAATGGAGGGATGGAAGCCCCAGACTGCACGCTCTCTGCCGGTGAGTACTGACGGGGAGGGGGGAGGCTGATGGCCAGTTTTCACCTTACCAGATGCTTGGGCAGCCCAGAGTTTCGAAGAGTTAATTTTGCTTAATGGAGCCTCAGAGAATCAGGAGTCCACAGAAACATGTTTTAGATGATGGTGACGATGATAGTGGTAAGGATAGTGATGAGGGTTATGGGGGAGATGGTGATGATGGTGGTGGTTGGTGGTGATAGTGATGGTGATGATGGTGATGATGGTAATGGTGGTGATGGTGGAGATGATGATGGTCGTGATGTTAATTGTGATGATGGTGATGATGGTAATAATGATGATGGTGGTGATGGTGACTATTTTTTGGTCAAAAGGCAATGGACAGGGCACTAGTTGAGAATTCAAGGGACCCAATTTCAGCTCTGGACATATATCTAGTTCCTATTTAACAACTGGATTAGACTAATGACTTTTCATCTTTTTTGGAGAGTCAGAACCCACTTGAATATTTAACAAATGCAATGGACTCTGACACCATAAAAATCTGTATGAATAAAATTTTATATACAGTTACAGTGTAACTGAAAATGGGGTCCAGCTGCTCACTGCTCAAAAGCCAATAAATAGGCAAGATTGGTAGAAAGGAAAGTTTGCTTTATTTTGGATGCTGGCAATGAGTGGGGAGGGCGGACGCCTGTCCAAAAACTGACTCCCCTGACTACAATCAGGGGGCAAGAGCTTTTATATAGAGAGGGAGGGCCTACGTGCAAAAACAGCCCAATCAGCTCTGACAATCATCTTGAAATTGGTCATCGGTGGTCTGATCAGCGTCATCTTGCATGTTTTAAGTACAGTTAGTCTGTAGGTCCAGGATCTATTTATTCCCGTTTTCTCGAGGCCAGTTCTCTGAATTGTAGAAGTTTATGTCATGGCTACAGTCTGATCATCAGGTAGTTAACTTCCCCACCTGTGGAGATTTCAGTATCTGCAAAACAGCTCACAGGACATAGCTCAGAATATTATCTATACCCCTCAAGAGGGAACTAGACATCCTTGAATCTTTGTTTAATGACCAAGATATTTGGTCTCCTTTGATTGTTTTCCTTTGTTTCTGCATATTCTCAAAAGATGGGGGAAAAATCAGCTCACCCCTAGAAGAGTACTGATTGCATAAATTATCTTCAGCTATGCAAAGGAATGCTGTGTTCTATGCTCCATCACTAAAAGTCATATCCAACTCTTTTGCAACCCTATGGACTGTAGCCTGCCAAGCGCCTCTGTCTATGGGATTTTCCAGGCAAGAATACTGGAGTGGGTTGCCATTTCCTCCTCCAGGGGATCTCCCCGACCCAGAGATTGAACCTATGTCTCATTGGCAGAGGGATTCTTTATTACTGAGTCACCTGGGAAGCCCTTGTATGGTCACCTGTACAAAGGAACACTATGCAGTAATTTTAAAAGGATGGTTGAGATGCCCATGTATTGACATGAAAATACATCCATGGTATAGTCAATGAGATGACCCAAAAGACTTCAAAATACTATCTCTTTACTGTAAAATCTTATCGATGTAGATATTTATAGAAGCCATCCAACGGAGAAGGAAATGGCAACCCCCCCCCCCTCAGTATTCTGGCCTACAGAATTCCATGGACAGAGGGCCTGGCGGGCTACACACCATGGGGGTTGCAAAGAGACACGACTGCGTGACTAACACTTTCACTTTTCAGATATTTATAGAAGCCATCAGATGGGGATATCCTCACATTCCCACCCCCATATTTACATATCACTCTTGATTCGTCAGCCTACCCTGCATCTACCACTATAGTCCAAGGTCCACATCAAGGATGGTCATTCCACATCTGGCTTGCATCTCCTCCTGCCCTCTAGGGGACATTACTCTTGCAGCTACCACCATCTTCTCCTTCATTGTGGAATTCTTTTCCATCAGGCCATTCCCATCAGTGTGGTCAGAAGCTCTCCCTTTCCCTGATCCCTTCAGCAGCTGCTGCATCATTTACGCTCATCTATTCAGAGCAGAACTCAAAAATGTCACAATGGGGCTGTTTCCACTTCAGCTGACTCCAATCTGGCTCCCGTCCCTGTCACTCTCATCAAGGTTGCAAACTGCCTCCTGTTGCCAAATCCTTTGGTGCTTCTCTTAGTTCAGCAGCTCATCTCAGCGGCATGTTGTACCATCAACCTGCCTCGTCTCACAGCCCTTAATCCCAGCCTTTCCTTTCCGTCAGTGGCCTTTACTTCTCGAACTGAGGTCTGCTCTTGCCTGCCTCCGAGGTTGGTTGATTCCTCTTTTCTTCCCTGGGTTGGTTGTTCTTAACTCTGCTTGCCCATCAGCACCATCCAGAAAGATTTCTACATGTGGTGGTGCGGGGACCCCAGACAGGGGGATTAGACTCTCCAGGTGACCCTTCTCTGCACTCAGTTCCATAGATTTGCATATTATCCTCAGGAGACCAAACTGCTACTGTGTGTGTGTGTGTGTGTGTTAGTCGCTCAGTTGTGTCCAATTCTTTGCAACCCCATGGACTGTAGCCCTCCAGTTTCCTCCGTCCGTGGAATTCTCCAGGCAAGCATACTGGAGTCGGTTGTCATTCCCTTCTCCAGGGGATCTTCCCGACTCAGGGATTGAACCTGGGTCTCCTGCAATGGAGGCAGATTCTTTACCATCTGAGTCATCAGGGAAACCCATTGAAAGATTATGTGCATTAGTCACTTCCCGTTCACTCAGGAAGGAAGTGTATTTGGGGAAGCTCATCTGCCTGTGCTACTGATTTCTCTCAGAATCAGTTTATGATCTGTGCCCAGAAAAATCCATCTCGAAGGCACACTTGTTTATTACCCAAAAAGCATCGCCCTGCTTGATCACCCTTCTTTCACCAGGCTTGGCAATGAATAGCTCTCAGCTAGTTTCCAAAATAAAATCCACCCTAAGCAAATGAGGACTCGCCCCCAGTAACACTTTTGCAAGGGACGTGTTGCAGCTTTGGGGGCATAAAGGATTGAACCCAGGATGGCATCACCGGTGGTATACTGCATTGCATGGCCCCTGCTTTAAAGCAGGAAGCACACATCAGGATGTTGAGGTTCTGGCATGTTTATTCTTTGCAAACCAGCCTGGTTACCTTTGCATTACACCTGGCAGGTCTCAGCTGGTGTGACACATCCGATTAGCTCAGGAAGCTTCCTGCGAGGGTGAGAAAACCAGCAAGAAAGCAGGGGGTGCTTCTGCCTGGGGACCCACCACTGTCTGCTCACCTTGCTGAAGGGGAGGCTGATGAGTCCTCCACAGCCCACACTGCTCTGGACCTGACAAGGGGGACCGAGTCACAGAGGGCTTGCTCTGGAGGTAACTCCATTGCTCCCAGGCTGGGAAGACTTTGGTTACCCTGTGCTCTGAGCAAGAATTGGAGTCACTGGGTGTAAGGAAATAAAGGCCTGGGTTCGGAAGTATAATAATTATAAGTA
Source organism: Neotragus pygmaeus (assembly GCA_006410875.1). Taxonomy (NCBI): domain Eukaryota; kingdom Metazoa; phylum Chordata; class Mammalia; order Artiodactyla; family Bovidae; genus Neotragus; species Neotragus pygmaeus. The sequence continues at coordinate 512,415 of SJYV01054125.1, read as the reverse complement.
AGGTCTGGGGTCCTTCACTTGCCTCTCCAAGCAGTAGAATTTGCTGTCGTTGGGAGCAGGGAGTTGGCGTGGAAAAAGCTCAGATCAACCCTCTGGCCTCATGACCCAACACACACAACTGTAAACAGTGTGTGTTTCTTTTACTTTTAATTGTGCATGTGGAGTATTACTTAGCCATAAAAAGGAATGGCTTTGAGTCAGTTTTGGTTTTGTGTGTGTGTGTTTCTGTTTTTTTTTCTTTTGGCTGTGCCACACGGCAGATGGGACCTTAGTTCCTTAGCCAGGGATTGAACCCACGCCCTCTGCAGTGAAAGCACAGGTTCTTAACCACTGCACCACCAGGGAAGCCCCAGGTCTGTTTTCTGCATAACTTCTTACACTCTTGTTAGCCTCTTCCTCCAACCTTCCTAATAATGACGATTATTCTGCTTCTGTATCTTTCACAAATGCTCCGGAAATAACACAGGGATGCTTTCCACAGCTTATCAGTGAGCAGGATTACAAGTCTGTGAAGACCCGCTGGTGGGACTCTGCCCCAGGTTCAGAAACCCAGGTAGGGGTGGCAACATGTGATTTAACAAGCCCCCCCCCCGCGACCCCCGCCCCGGGATGCTGGTATTGGATCAAGGTTGAGAACCCTTCCATGAACCACCTTTCTCTATCTCCTGTATGATAGAAAACAGCCAGTGATGTCACCTGTCTCTTGCATGCCATGGACGCAGCCACGATGAGAAGTCTGGATTTACTGTCATTTGTTCTCAAATTAGAATTTACTCAGAAGGGACCCACTGGGCTAACCCAGTGGTTAATAATCTGCCTGCCAGTGCAGGGAACATGGGTGCCATCTCTGGTCCAGGAAGATCCTACACGCCGCAGAGCAACTAAGCCCGTGTGCCACAACTACTGAGGCCACAGGCCCTGGAACCTGTCCTCTGCATAACAGAAGCCACTGCAGTGAGGAGCCTGCACCACAGGTAAGAGTTGCCTCTACTCTCTGCAACTAGAGATAGTGCATGCGTAGCCACAAGGACCCAGCACAGCCAATAAATAAATACGTTAAAAACAGAAAAGGGACTAGCACACGCCTTCTGGGACATACACTGTAAGTGGAAGGTGAACCTGGCTACAGAAGGCAAGGAGCATTGTATAACCATGTTTACTCCAATGTACAATCAGATAAATGATCAAAAGGGGCAATGCCTAAGAAAATGACGCTGGGAGAGCAGTCTAATAATAAGCATGTGTGCTTACGTGCTGAGTCGCTTCAGTTGTGTCCGACTCTGTGACTTTATGGACTGTAGCCTGCCAGGCTTTTCTGTCAGTGGGATTCTTCAGGCAAGAATCCTGGCCTGGATTGCCATGCCCTCCCCCAGGAGATCTTCCCGAACCAGAGGCTGAACCCGTGTCTCACGTCTCCTACATTGGCAGGCAGATTCTTTACCACTAGTGCCATCTGGGAAGCTCTAATAATGGAAACAGATGTGGTCAGAAGAAGCATTTGTAGCAGTAGTGGTAACATCTACCAATCATTCAATATTTACTCTGTCAGGCTTAGAGCTTACCATGTTTTTCATGGATTATTCCATCTAATTCTCACTACACCTCTAGAAAGTAGGTACTGTCAGTATGCATATTTTACAGAGGAGGAACTGTGTAGAGAAACTACTTGAGCTGACGAAGCCTGTAAGGAGGATAAAACTGTCAACAACCTGAGGCTTAGCTCCTGCCATGTTCCAACTCGATGACTTGTCTGCTGCTAATGGCCACACACCTTAATCCATCAGGTTGTTTGAGACTGGACAAGGTGAAGTTGAAATCCCATCCTTCTCCCAGTCTGACAGACAGTCTGCGGCCATTTGGTGTTTTAAAAATTTGGCCCGATGCATCCTGCATCGCAGAGCAAAACAAGGATGGTGCTGGAGATGTGGGATTCTCAACGGCAAGTTTGTTTTTGAGACTCTGGAAGTATTTGAAATTTACTTTGTCTAAGCTCCAGCTGGACACTGAGAATTAAAAGCAGTTTGTGTGTGTGTTTGTGCGTGTGTGCTAAGTTGCTTCAGACATGTACGACTCTTGGCAACTCATGGACTGTAGCCTGCCAGGCTTCTCTGTCCATGAGACTCTCCAGGCAAGAATACAGGAGTGGGGTGCTGTGCCCTCCTGCACTAACTGCCCCTAACATGGGAGACCATAAGTGGAGAGCAAGGTGGACTGTAGAGAGAGTTCCAGTGACCACAGCAATGGGACTCTGCCTGGAGACCTGACTGGAATTTCAGAGCTTTCCCCTCCGGTTCCCCAACTCATGTGCTTTCCCAGCTTTAAATCTGTTAGCAACAGTCTGAGATCTGCTGTCCCGAATGCATCAGCTCTTACATGTTACAGTAGGAAGGGAAGATGTTCCAGGAGAAACTATGGGCTTGAGTTTTGGGTTATCCTGCTTGGCTGGCAAATTTGAACAACCTTATACTTCTTTCTCTCTTTTTAATTGAAGTATGGTAGATTTACAATATTATGCTAACTTCTGTGGTACATCAAAGTAGTTCATTTATACATGTATATATATTCTATTTAAAATATTCTTTTATAGTTTATCATAGGATATATAATTCTGAATATAGTTCTCAGTGCTATACAAGAAGACCTTGTTTATTCATTCAATATGTAATAGTTTGCATCTGCTAATCCTAAACTCCCACCCTATCCCTCCCCGCCTCCCTCCCGCTTGGCAACCATGAGTCTGTTCTCTAAGATGTGTATAAGAGACAGGCTCTGGACCTGACAAGGGGGACCGAGTCACAGAGGGCTTGCTCTGGAGGTAACTCCATTGCTCCCAGGCTGGGAAGACTTTGGTTACCCTGTGCTCTGAGCAAGAATTGGAGTCACTGGGTGTAAGGAAATAAAGGCCTGGGTTCGGAAGTATAATAATTATAAGTAAGGTCTGGGGTCCTTCACTTGCCTCTCCAAGCAGTAGAATTTGCTGTCGTTGGGAGCAGGGAGTTGGCGTGGAAAAAGCTCAGATCAACCCTCTGGCCTCATGACCCAACACACACAACTGTAAACAGTGTGTGTTTCTTTTACTTTTAATTGTGCATGTGGAGTATTACTTAGCCATAAAAAGGAATGGCTTTGAGTCAGTTTTGGTTTTGTGTGTGTGTGTTTCTGTTTTTTTTTCTTTTGGCTGTGCCACACGGCAGATGGGACCTTAGTTCCTTAGCCAGGGATTGAACCCACGCCCTCTGCAGTGAAAGCACAGGTTCTTAACCACTGCACCACCAGGGAAGCCCCAGGTCTGTTTTCTGCATAACTTCTTACACTCTTGTTAGCCTCTTCCTCCAACCTTCCTAATAATGACGATTATTCTGCTTCTGTATCTTTCACAAATGCTCCGGAAATAACACAGGGATGCTTTCCACAGCTTATCAGTGAGCAGGATTACAAGTCTGTGAAGACCCGCTGGTGGGACTCTGCCCCAGGTTCAGAAACCCAGGTAGGGGTGGCAACATGTGATTTAACAAGCCCCCCCCCC
>SJYV01054125.1:471659-505911 GCA_006410875.1 Neotragus pygmaeus | reverse complement strand
CCCATGCCCCTTGCCCTTGCATAGGTGGATACAGCAACCAGGCTGGCTGAGCAGCTGCAGAGGCCCATCTGCCTGGCTCATACCGGCCAGGTCCCAGGCTACAGGAGGAGGTGCCCTGAACCCCCACCGGCTAGCCTCCCAATTTCCCGTGTGTCCCCGGGTGCTGCACCTGCGATGGTGTAAAGGGCCGTGATGGCGAGCATGATGACGGTGGACAGGTAGAAGTTCCAGCCCAGGCAGATGTGCACGAACAGGGCTCCCGCATACAGGTCGATCTGGGGAAGGGAAAGAAGCGTGTGTAGAGGCCCAGGGTGACCCCAGGACCCAGAGCACCACACGTCTGCCCAGTGGCTTTGGTGCCTCGTTGACGAGGAAGGGGAGACCGCTTCACCCACCAGGGGCTGTCCGGAGCAGGGGTGCATCCTGGCTGTAGACAACGGTGGGCAGGGGACATTGCAGATGCTAATAAAGTCTTAAGCAGCCTCTACCCACCAGGGAGCAGCTTGTTGTTCATTTTGGCTCTTGCCTGAGGATAGAGGAGAGTCCTGGAGGGCTTCCTGGGGGAGGTGTGGGTCTCAGAGAACAGGACCCTGTGTCTTAGTCTCCAGACCCACATCTTTCTGTGTAAAATGGGTCCCTATGGTCTGTTCCTTGTTTGGCAGGGCCCCCGGGAAGAGACCAGACTTACGCCGGGCCAGGCTGGGGGAACAGAAGGACGCTCTTGCTTATTGAACCCTCCCTGTGGGGTGAAACTGAAACCAGGACCACATCTCAGGCTGGAGCTTGTTCCAGGGGCTGAACTGGACTCAGACTCTGGGGAGCACAGGACAGTCAGGGCTCTGGGGTGAGCCTGAGAATATCAGTGCTGGAACAGGCCTTATAAACCACACACACATACCTTCACTGTGCAGTGGGTGCCCGGAAAAGGAGGGAGGACCCTGTTCTGCAGGACCTAGGGGCTAGACCAGGGGCCTCACCTTCCAAGTGTCCAAACCTGCTTCATGTCAGGAAGATACCCCAAAACACAGCCTGTGGGGCCAAGAGGCTCCTGAGAAGGCTGGGCAAGGCCGTGGGTCAGCTGCCACATGGGGGACAGTCTGCGTGAGACCAGAACACCGGCCCAGCTAGGGGCCCAGCAGTCCTGCCTCCCGCTTGGCAACCATGAGTCTGTTCTCTATGTCTGTGAGTCTATTCCATTTTGTAGATAAGTTCATTTGTTCCTCTTTTAGAGTGACATCATATGGTATTTGTCTTTCTCTTTCTGACTCAATTCACTTAGTATGGTAATCTCTAAGTCCATCCATGTTGCTGCAAATGGCTTTATGTCATTCTTTTTTATTGCTGGTAGTCAGGGCTATGGTTTTTCCAGTGGTCATGTATGGATGTGAGAGTTGGACTGTGAGGAAGGCTGAGCACCAAAGAATTGATGCTTTTGAAGTGTGGTGTTGGAGAAGACTCTTGAGAGTCCCTTGGACTGCAAGGAGATCCAACCAGTCCATTCTGAAGGCGATCAGTCCTGGGATTTCTTTGGAAGGAATGATGCTGAAGCTGAAACTCCAGTACTTCGGCTACCTCATGCGAAGAGTTGACTCATTGGAAAAGACTGTGATGCTGGGAGGGGTTGGGGGCAGGAGAAGGGGACGACTGAGGATGAGATGGCTGGATGACATCCCTGACTCGATGGACGTGAGTCTGAGTGAACTCTGGGAGTTGGTGATGGACAGGGAGGCCTGGCGTGCTGCGATTCATGGGGCTGCAAAGAATCGGACACGACTGAGCGACTGAACTGGACTGAATATTCCACTGTGGGGCTTCCCAGGTGGCTCAGTAGTAAAGAATCTACCTGCCAATGCAGGCGACACAGGTTCAATCCCTGGGTCAGGAAGATCCCCTAGAGAAGGAAATGGCAACCCGTCCACTCTTGCCTGGGAAATTCCATGGAGAGAGGAGCTTGGCAGGCCACAGCCTATGAGGTCGGAAAGAGTAGGAAACAACTTAGCAACTCAACAACAACAACAGCAATATTCAGTTGTGTATATATGTGCCACACCTTCTTTATCCAATCCTCCGTTGATGGACATTCACGTTGTTTCCACTTCTTGGCTATTGGGGAGACAGGGTTGCATACAACCTTATACTTTTCATTCATTGAGTCCTTTTGTTTATTCCCCCCAAGTTCTTCACAGCCTCAGCCTCTCTCCTGATGCTCCAAGCATTTCTGATTTATCTTTCTTGAACTTCGCAGCACAACCCCTCTCTCCTGCACCCCATCACCTGTGATCCTCTCAACCTTCCACCTCCTGTCCAGCAGCTTCTCCAGCACCCGCCTTCCCATACTCTTGCTTTCAGGTTCCCTTTCCCTGCTTTTCAGCTAGTTCCCCCTGTTCAAAGTGAACAGGATCCCAAGCCTGTCTGCCTCTCTCTCCTTCTCCCCTTCTCTCTTCCTCTCCTCTCTCATCCAAGAAGCAATCTCCAGAGAACTCCAATTTCCTTCTTTCATAGCACCAATAAAAATACTCAAAGGCATTTTGTTTACTAGGACCCATGCAGGCTCATATCTTGTCTAGAATAGCCAGGAACCACAGATACAATGGGGAGCTTTTCATCATGGTCCCCACAGGGTACCTTGTGATGTTTTAATGGTCAAGACCAAACTTAATTCAAATCCAGCAGGCGTTATTAGAAGTCATGTTGGCTAGCATGGCTTTATTGCTCTCATTTTTAATTATGAAGTGTAATAAGGTCACATTTCTGGAAATAGAATTCAGTAAGATACATGGGTTTAATTTGTAAAAGTAATCTCCCTTCATAGATGATATGTTTCATTCCACTTCAGCTAAAACCCACATCAATAGCAGAAAAATGTAACAGGCTTCAATTAGGCTTGGTAATCCTCCTCCACAGTGATGAACGGGGAAAGAAACAGAAATTCACATCTTCATCATGTAAAGACTTTGATGATACAAAATAGATTGGCTCTATTTATTTCTCTGCTGCAGTCCACATCTTCTTGAAACGTTGTAATATGATAAAACAATTTTAATAAAAAGGAGGTGAACAGGATCCCTTGGAATTGAGTCAAGAAGCTTTCAACTAGGCAGCACAGAGGATCCAGGAGATCTTTTGCGAACTGGAGACTGGGGTTGCTCCGTGCTTGGATGGGTTTGGCTGGAAGGCATGGCATCTGGAAGAAACTTTAGCTTAAAGGAGCTGAGGAAGAGCTATTTCTGTGAGGAAAATGTTACTTATAAGCTGCTCAGGGTCAAATAGCTCTCAGTCAGGTATAGAAATGGTAGAGCTTTTTTTAAAGCCCTACTTTAAGAAGTAGTCATGTATGGTTGTGAGAGTTGGACCGTAAAGAAGACTGAGCACCGAAGAATTGATGCTTTCAAACTGTGGTGCTGGAGAAGACAATTGAGAGTCCTTTGGACCTTAAGGAGAGCAAACTAATCAATCTTAAAGGAAATCAACCCTAAATATTCATTGGAAGGACTGATGCTGAAGCTGAAGCTCCAATACTTTGGTCACCTAGTGAGAAGTCGACTCATTGTAAACACCCGAGATGCTAGGAAAGATTGGAGGCAAAAGGAAGAAGGGGGAGACAGAAGATAAGATGGTTGGATGGCATCACTGACTCAATGGACATGAATCTGAGCAAGGTCTGGGAAATGGTGAAAGATAGGGAAGCCTGGCATGCTGCAGCCCATAGGATCCTGTGGGCTCCAGCATGCCAGGCTTCCCTGTCCTTCACAATTGACTGAACAACAACAATAATTTTAAAAAGTAGAGTGGGATTAATAGCTCAGTGGGTCTGACTGATTCAGGAAGGGAAAGGGTATGAACAGAAGATCCAGGTTTTAAACTCAGGTATGTATCCTGTATTATGCACCTGCGCCTTCTCCATCTCTTTTTACTTCTCTGTAAAGCAGGAAAACGCAGCTTGATCATGATGGTGGTTTCTTCTCATTTCCATGTCAGTTCATCAGTATCTATAATGAGTGAATCCTGGCTATAACTTATATAAAGACTCATAGCTATTTTTAAAAAGATGATAATTTTATTTCTTTAAATTTAATTTTTATTTTATATTGGAGTATTGTTGATTTCCCATGTTGTGTTAGTTTCCAGTGTACAGTAAAGTATCTCAGTTATACATATATCCATTCTTTCTCAGATTCTTTTCCCATATAGGTTATTATAGAACATTAAGTAAAGTGCCCGGTGCTATACAGTAGGTCCTTGTTGATTATCTGTTTTATATACAGTAGTATGTATGCGTTAATCCCAAACTTCTGATTTATCCCTCCCCATCTTTCCCTTTTGGTAACCATAAATTTGTTTTTGAAGTCTGTGTACGTGCTTGTGTGCGCACGTGTGTGTGTGTGTGTGCACACGTGTGTGGAGAGCTGTGGGAATTCTTTCTCTGCCTTTCAGTGTGCGGCCTATTCTGGTTGCTTTAATTTGGCTTTCCTCGTTACCACTCCTAGCCCTTCATGCCTCTTATGTCTCTTGTGCTGAGTGATTCAGCTTTGTCTGAGCTCCCAGACATTAGGGTATGTCCCTAAATGACATACCCACACTCAGAAACACCAAAGGCCAGGCCCTGTGGATAGAATCCATTGGTGTAAGAAGGACAGGGTCATCAGACTTCATCAAAATGCGTCTTCTAAGCATGTGAAGCAACCTGACACATGAGAACATGTTGGATGAAAAACGTATTCTCCATTGCCTAAACATTTAAAGACATTCAGGTAGAATGTCAACATATTTAATTTATACATGTATGTACAAGACATTAAAAAAAATTTTTTTTGATGTGGGCCATTTTTAAAGTCTTTAAAGAATTTGTTACAATATTGCCTCTGTTTTATGTTTTGGTTTTTTTTCACCCTGAGACGTGGGATCTTAGCTCGCTGACCAGGGATCAAACCCGAACCGCTTGCATTGGAAGGCAGAGCTTTAACCATTGGACCACCAGGGAAGGCCCCGTACAAGACATTCTGGGGACTCTGGGTGCCAAGGATCTCTGGTTTATTAGAGATTTGCTATTCCTCCATCATCTACCAACTCATTTGGAAAAGACTGTGATGCTGGGAAAGATTGAAGACAAAAGGAGAAGAGGGTGGCAGAGGATAAGGTGGTTAGATAGCATCACGGACTCAATGGACATGAGTTTGAGCAAACTCTGGGAGACAGTGGAGGACAAAGGAGCCAGGCGTGCTGCAGTGCATGGGGTCACAGTCAGATACGACCTAGTGACTGAAGAACGACAACATTACCCTCCAGTTGAAGCTACCTAAGGCTCAGCCCTCAGACCCTTTTGCTGTGCTGTCTTGCCTTAAACTGCTGTCTCCCAAACTACTGATATACAGAAATTCTGTCATTTCTACTGTGGCAGAATGTGTGAAAATGGTAATGTGGTAAAATTAGTTAAAATTGTCCCTGCTCTCAAAGAAATCATAGTCCTGTGGAAAGACAGGCTTTTATACACTGAAGATAATAGAAGACAGTCTAAAATCAGCCCTCAAATTGATATCCAAACAAAGTACTCGGAGCAAACACGGGGGCGGAGTGATTAATTGTGGCAGATGTTTACCAAGAGTAATGATTTTAAGAGTCATCACGCTTTCTCCATCACACGGGCGATGCTAATCCCAATTCATTCATCATCAAGCCTCACCTTGCTCAGCCATTTATCTTGAAGGCAAACCCAGCTTTATTCTGGGAAATCAGTCAACTCCATTTATCCTGTGACTGCAGATGCTCAGAGAGGATAACTGCTCTGAGCCATATTTCATGCTCATCTACTCATGTGGGGACCAGCATCTTGCCTGGTGATCTTTTAAACTGGGAAGGTTTTTAATTTCATCTGAATCGGAGGCTTGGTGATAAAGCAGCCCCACAGCCCTGACTTATATTCCGGGACAGTCACACTTCCCTATGTCTGGTCTCACCTTTTAGAGAAATGACTATTGGGTAACTTCCTTTAGGAGTCTGGCTCAGTTGGTAAAGAATCTGGCTGCAATGCAGGGGCCACAGAAGATGAAGGTTCAGTCCCTGGGTTGGGAAGATCCCCTGGAGGAGAACATGGCAACCCACTCCAGTATTCTTGCCTGGAGAATCCCATGGACAGAGGAGCCTGGCGGGCTACATTCCATGGGATCGCAAAGAGTCGGACAGAAGTGAATCAACTTAGCACACGTGCACCTAAGGAGTAAAAATGAAGGTGGTAAGATAATTGAAGTGGATCCCTCTTTCTCAAGAAAGAAAGGCCAGTGTTCCAGTAAGCTGAGATGATGCAAGTGTGGAGATGATGTAAGAGGGAGGGGGTCCAGATCAATGGATCACGAAAACACGGAAAATGGAGAAACAGATTCTAACCGAGAGACTGGGACCAGCTCAATTCTCATTCCTTTATTAAAATACGAAGTGATGCTTCTTCTTGTCCAGGCAGACCTTTTCAGCTCTTCATGATAATGAGCATTCTTATTTCCCAAATGACTTAATGATTCCTCTCAACTAACCTCTTTTCACAAAGAGGTGTAGGTCTCTTTCATTGTGGAGAAAACCTCCATGAACCTTACAGACTTCCTCTGGTTACTTCTTTCCTTTCTCGATCCAGCATCTCAAGTTGAGCCCTCACGATACCAGGGCTGACACCACACTGAAAACAATGCTTCTTCAAAGTCTAGGCCTCTTCTCACCACTTTGCTTTAGCCTCCATTCCTTTCCCCCAATAGTCTTTGAATGGCGATTGTTTATGGATTATGCTGCTCATTGTTAATCTGTATTTCCTCTTCCTGTTTAAATTTTGTTGGCTCTTTTTGCAATTTGGATGTGGTTTCAACTAGAAATCTTATTCCAAGGGTTGGCAAGCTACTGTTCAGTTCATTTCAGTTGCTTAGTCATGTCCGACTCTTTGCAACCCCATGGACTGCAGCATACCAGGCCTCCCTGTCCATCACCAACTCCCAGAGTTTACTCAGACTCATGTCCATTGAGTTGGTGATGCCATCCAACCATCTCATCCTCTGTTGTTCCCTTCTCCTTCCACCTTCAATCTTTCCCAGCATCAGAGTCTTTTCCAGTGAGTCAGCTCTTCACATCAGGTGGCCAAAGTATTGGAGTTTCAGCTTCCGCATCAGTCCTTCCGATGAATATTCAGGACCAATTTCCTTTAGGACAGACTGGTTGGATCTCCTTGCTGTCCAAAGGACTCTCAAGAGTCTTCAATTCTTTGGCACTCAGCTTTCTTTATAGTCTGTCACACCCATACATGACTACTGGAAAAATCATAGCTTTCAAAGCTACAACCGTTTGGTGAAATTGGCCCTCTGCCTGCTTTTGTAAATAAAGTTTTATTGGAACACAGCCATCCTCATTTATTTATGTATTGTTTACTACTGCCTTTGTGCAACCACAGGCAGAGGTGATTAATTACAATATAGTCCCAAAAGCCTAAAATACTTAGTACCTGGTCCTTTACCAAAAAAAACTTGCCAGGCTAGGAGTTAATCTTTCTCATAATATTATAGGCTCAATGTGATCCTCTTTTAAATTTTGGTAAATTGATGGAAGACTTTGGGAAGACTACATTCTCTTCTAAGAATCCCTGGTTCAAAAAGTTGAGAGAATCCCAGTACAAGAAGAGATGCTCATATTTCCATTAACCTGTGCTGCAAACCAGGGTAGCCACATGCTCACAAAAGACCCAGAAGATATGACTGACATCAGACACCCCCTGCTTCCTCAGGACTTACTCTTCTCTTTCCCTGGAAAAAACCCTAAGTTCTTGGTACTAGTAGAGATAACGCTTAGGTCGTTGAGTGACTCTAGGGGTTGCTTCCTCTTCTCTGGACTCTGTGTTGTTCTGGTGAAGACAGCGTGATGCATCATGAAGCACTGCATTTGTCTCTGTGAGGAGGTGGAAGACCACTGCCTTTTACTATGAAGTCTTCTGTTCTGTTTGAATTATTTTTCCTTTCTCATGGGTACATGTTACATTGAGAAAGTCCCTGGAAGGTAAGTGAGTAGTGAGAAAAACTGCACAACAATCGCTACTAACAAGCAGTTATTCATAATGGAATGTTAATGGAAAATGTTATAGACACGCACCCACACAACTTGTTATAATGATTGCCTCTGAAGAAGGCATGTGAAGGCTTTTGGCATACACTCCTTTATGCTGCTTGTTTTCGTTTCATTTGCATTGTGTTGCTTTCATTTCATCTTATTTTGCATTTATTATCTACTTCGTAAGTAAGTTCTAAGCAAAGTGAAATGAAGGTCATTCCATTGAACACAAAAGCTCTTAGAACTGGAAGGACTCTCAGAAATGAACAGGTTTAAACTTCCTCCTTAATTCAGAGGTATTTAAATGCTGAGAAGGCACCCAAGTGAGGTCTGATATCTCTATTAGAAGCCAGACTGCATGACTGCATAAAATCTGCTATCCGGGCTGTTGACGTGGCCGCGGCTGCCGGCGGCAGGTCAGGGAATCCGGGGAGGTAATCGCTGGATGCAGTCACAACAGTGACAGGGGAGGGAATGAGAGGTTTCCTGTCTGTGGCAGGTTTCTGCTTTTGTTTCAGAAGCCCTTATCTCTGTCAGGTTGGGTCTGCCTCCGCTCACCTCACAGCTCGCCCTGCTCTGGTTGTTTGCTTCTGTATTGGCTCCAGCCTCAGACAGTGCCCCTGTCTGCCCTGCCTTTGACCTGCAACATCTCTTTATTTCCCAAGCACTGCACCTCTGTCCTCAAGTTCAGCCACTTTACTGCTTCTCCCACCAGGAAACAAGAGGTCTCGTTGTAAATGCGGGTCGTAAATAACCGCGGGGTCACAAATGGGCAGTGAGAATTGGGCAGCCTGAGTGATGGAGTGGTGGAGGCAAGAAGTGAATATTTATCCGGGTGGAGCGGAAGAGCACGTTTGTGCTGGAAGGTGGATGAGAGAGGAAGTAGGACTGAGGGTCTGTTTGGAAAAGGGAAGCACCAAATTCAAGACCTCCAAGGGCAGAGCTAAGAAAGAAAAGGAGGGAGGAGATAAATATCCATTTGCTGACTTCCTTCTGTGGACCAGAGGCTCTTTGGATGGGATCTCATTTAATTTTCTCAACCCTCCCATTTTGCAGCTAAGGGCTCTGAAGCTTACGGGAACTAAATATCTTGACAAAGACCCACAGCTGGCAGGTGGAGATACAAGGATTAGAAGAAGAGGATGTATGTCAATCCCATTCTCCCAATGCACCGCACTCCCTTTCCTCTCTTGATATCCATTCGTTTGTTCTCTACGTCTATGTCTGTATTCCTGCTTTGCAAATAAGTTCCCCTGTACCATTTTTTCTAGATTCCATATATATATATATATATACACACACACACACATTAATATACGATATCTGTTTTTCTCTTTCTGACTTATTTCACTTTCATGACAGCCTCTGGGTCCACCCACATCTCTTCAGATGGCACAAGCTTGCTCTGTTTCATGGCTGAGTAATATTTCATTGTACACGTGTACCGCAGCTTCCTTATCCATTCCTCTGTTCATAGACATTTAGATTCCATGTCCTAGCTACTGTAAATAGTGCTGCAATGAACACTGAGGTGCATATGTCTTTTGGAATGATGATTTTCTCCAGGTATATGCCCACAAGTGGGATTGCTGGGATTGACTATGTGTACACTACCATGTATTGTTGCTGTTCAGTCACTCGGTTGTGTCCAACTCTTTGCGACACCATAGACTGCAGCATGCCAGATCTCCCTGTCCTTCACAATCTCCTTTAGAGTTTGTCCAAAACTCTGTGACTGTTTTACTGCTTGCCTAGCTTGTAGCTGATGCTCATTTTGAATGAATGAAATAGTACCTTTAAAAAATGCATCATTAAAGCAAATCACAAGTGTGGTCTTGCACAACTGGGAAGGCTAAGACACTCCCTTGCACAGACTCCTTCCCTTGCACATACTCTCAGTTACTCACTGTAACTGAGGTCATCGCTTATCTGGGTACATCGTCCATGTGCCACCCCGATGAGGTTTGACTATGACCTTCTGCTTCTAATCAGAGATCAGATCTCACTTGCTATCTTGGTTTTTCCTTTCTGGTTTGTGCCTCTCTCCCTTCAATTTCTTTGCTCCAGCTTACAAGTTTAGGTGCTGCTGGCAAGCTATTCCCTTTCTCCTGTGTACTAAATATCATGCTTGATAGAGGTCTTTGCTTGGAAAAATAAAAAAGGAAATGAGGAAATATATGCAGGGTGAACAAAATCCCTGCGCTCTTTGGACTCCCCATAAAGCCACTCTGGGGCAGCATCCTCGTTCCTCTCTACACAGCTGGCTGTGGTGCTCCCACCCATGTTGTCCCACCCATGTCGCAGACTCGACTGTGATGTCGCCAGGCTCAGCTCTGGGCACTGGGCTCTGCTGGGAGGATCTGAGTTCTTCCATGTAGTGAGTCAATCTGGGCAGACAAATCCTGCTGAAAGGAGTTATAAATTGGGGATTGTGAACCTCTCCTGCTGAGAGGCACTAACCGTTTATAAGGGAGAAAAATTGATAAACCCCCGGGTATCATTTTTTGTTTTCACTTCACTCTGGGGCCAGCTGTGAAGAGGAAACGACTGTAAACAGCCTATTAGTAAAACTGCTTCAGTCAGAAGATCGCAGGGAAAGTCGTGAGCAATTGTTACATCAGCCAGGGCTTCCCACGTTGTTCTGAAAGGCAAGAACAGTGGAATGAAGCTCCGAGGTACACCCATGCTGCCAAACACAAAACAAAAGAACATCCGCAGATGCTTTGTGAGCGGGGATGGAAGCTCAGGACACCATGATGAGCCCACCTCTGTCCCTCCTTCTGTTCTCAGAGAGGAGACCGCTCTCCACTCCTGGGCCCTCACACCCTCCCGTGGGACATTTATTATGGGCCAAGCGTGCAAGGAAAGGAAAATGGTACCCAGAGACGCACAAGATGAGAAAGTGTTAGTCATTCAGCTGTGCCCGACTCTGTGATTCCATGGACTGCAGCCCACCAGGCTCCTCTGTCCATGGGATTTTTCCAGGCAAGAGTACTGGAGGGAGTTTCCATTTCCTTCTCCAGGGGATTTTCCTGACCCAGGGATCGAACCTGAGTCTCCTGCCTCGCAGGCAGATTCTTTATCATCTGAGCCAGCAGGGAAGCCCAAGATGAGAAAACATTGCAATGGCAAGCCATGAGTCCACCCAAGTCCCTGGTGGGGAGGCAGGAGAGAGAAAGTTCACTCTTCCCTGAGTTGTTCAGAGGAGAAAACACGAAGGACGCGTCTTGTGAACCTAGGCATGAAATCCGGGGTGAGGGGAAGAGAGGAGACAGAAGGTGAATCTGCACAGAAGGGGCAGCAGAAAAAGGCTTCAGGGAGAAAATTCTCTGATGGAGCTGGGAGTCACTGTGAGGGCAGTTTGCCACTATGTGTGTGTGCGTGTGTGTGCGTGCGCGTGCACGTTCTGTTGTGTCTGACTCTTTGCGACCCCATGGACTATAGCCGGCCAGGCTCCTTTGTCCTTGGGATTCTCCAGACAAGGACGCTGATATCTGAGCATACATTAAGTGGAAAGATTTCAAAAATTCAACTGTGAGTGAGGCTGGGCTGTGTCTGAAGTCTTATTATTTTTCAGTTGGATTCCACAGAGGATACGGGGCCTTGGACAGATCTGCGGTTTCAGCAAAGCAGCTTGGTGCCTCGGTGCTGGAGGTGGGGGGGCACGGTGCCGGCTTTCCCGGGGCCAGTGTCCCTTGGCCGTCCCTCCTTCTAGGGTGGATGAAATAAAGCTCCCTTTACTGCCACTGCCCCCTGGCGCGGCTTCTCAGAAGGTATTCCAAACCCGAGGCCCCCGGGGGACCCTAGACCGCTGGAGATCTCTGTGAGGCCAATGTGAGCCTTCGTCTCTTTGGCTGGATTTCAGACCCAACACCTCGGGTCCCAGGGAGCCTGGCCTGACCTTGTGGAGGGTTGTTTATTAGCTGTTCTGCTAAAGTTCCATTCATTGGTTTAAATAAACAACTCGCATCTAACTCAAGGCTCTCCCCTGGCAGCCTTAAATCAAAGGAAGCTTCTGTTATACTTTATTACTTTAACTTTGTGAATTTGAATGAAAAGGAGGGGCAGCCAAGACCAAATTGTTTTATGACTCAGCTGCAGCCCCGTTACAAGTTCAGCTAAAAGCCAGTGTTTGCACCCCAAATCCCTTACCCCCTGCCAGTGTTTTCATTCTGCAAACCCCTTTAGCGTCAGGGCTACAGAAGAGCAGAAGAGGAGGTTTGGCATCAACTAAGCAGAACCATTTAGAATGGATGTTTTGAGGTTGGAGGTGGTGAGAAGTGCAGAGAGGTGCAAGGGCTCAGGACCAGGCTCCGGTCACCAGCTTTCCGTGACATAGCTCTGTGATGCTAGGCAGTCACTTTATAGCTCTAACCTTCAGTTTCTTCTTTTGGTGAAATAACAGGCAAAATAATTTTCATGTTCCTTTTAGCTTTAAAATCTCGTGGCTCTGTGATTTCACAGACTGCAATGATGTAATCAGAGTGAGAGGCCAGATGTAAAAGGCTAGATGAAGTTGCAGCGGCAACTTCAGTCTGTAAATCAGAGGGCATCTTCTAAGAAGTTGTAGCAAGAGAACACATCACATAAGAGTTATTTCCAACCCCAAATCAGTTCATTTTGCAGTAAAGGATGGAGAGAAGGGTGTCAGATTTGGGAGAAGGTAAAACAGACTGAATTTGTGCTGCAGGAGATTTGCAGCTGCAAGGGAAATTGTGTTGCTTAGGGCGATTCCAAGCTTCTTGGCTTGTTGATGCCAAGATAGGAAATATGAAAGAAGGGACATGTTTAGGTGACTACAATCATTAATTCATTTTGGAATATGTAGAAAAACTTTATCTTGATTTGAAAAGCAGATAAAATCTTCAAGAATCTTTAAAGTCCTTATTAATTTAATACTTAAAGCAGCATATATTCCTGTTACAAAAATTAGAAGCACAGAAAATACAAAATATACAGAAAAGCCTACTGCCCATAATTTCACTGTACACACAGAAATAATCACTATATTTTAGTGGGAAAACATAATTNCCTTATTAATTTAATACTTAAAGCAGCATATATTCCTGTTACAAAAATTAGAAGCACAGAAAATACAAAATATACAGAAAAGCCTACTGCCCATAATTTCACTGTACACACAGAAATAATCACTATATTTTAGTGGGAAAACATAATTCTTTTCCCTCTTAGAGAAATATGGTCAAGAGCCAAGAATGGTGATTTGTGGCAAGCTAATATATACAAAGTATATGGACACACACACATATTTTTCTCAATATTTTAAAACATTTTCCAATGATGCTATAGCTTTTAATTGTACACATTATTCATTTCAAAGTTTTGAGTTGTTTCCATTTTTTTCTATATTAAGTACTGTATGGATATCCTTATACTTAAATTCTTAGTCCAATTATTTCAAAAATATAAATTATTAGAAGCAAAGTTCTGGATAAAAATATGTAAACATTGTTAAAGGTCTGATCCATACTGCCAAAATGTCTTTCAAAAGTTGGACCAATTTATGGCCCTAGAAATGTTATATTGAAACATGTTACTCATATCCTTGTGGACTTAGGGAAATGTATTTCTTTTTAATGATTATCAGTCAAAGTTGCTCTTATATTTTGAATGATATCATACTTTAAAATATATTTATCCATCATGACTATTTCTTCTTTAGTAAGCTATCTTTTCAAGCTTTTTTTCCTCTTTTTATTTTAGGTGGTTGGTTATCTGTTATTGCTTTTTAGAACTTTTTATATATTATGGATTTAATCTTTTTTTTTCCTGCATGAACATTATTATTTTTTTAATCAGATTTATCTCATTTGTTTAAGGTGTTTTGTGACTTATGTATGTATATTTTAATACATAGTGTTATTTTAATAACTCATTATTTAATGCAAAGAGTATATTTTAGTACACTTTGAATGTGTATCTTTTCATGTATGCTTTTGCTTTTACTGTTAACTANCAGATTTATCTCATTTGTTTAAGGTGTTTTGTGACTTATGTATGTATATTTTAATACATAGTGTTATTTTAATAACTCATTATTTAATGCAAAGAGTATATTTTAGTACACTTTGAATGTGTATCTTTTCATGTCTGCTTTTGCTTTTACTGTTAACTAAATATATATAAAGGCTATCTTTTTATAAATTATATAAAGATATTTTCTGATTTTTAAGTTGCTTTTAAATATTTTCACCTATAATTCATTTCAACTGCAGTTTGACGAAGGATAACAACTCTGTCAGGGATAAGCCATCACCTGGTGAATTACATCATATATCTATTGACTTAAAATACCTCTTTTAGCACATTCTTGTTCTTGTTCAGTTGCCAAGTCATGTCCGACTCTCTGCAACCCCATGAACTGCAGTACACCAGGCTGTCCCGTCCTTCACTATCTCCTGGAGTTTGCTCAGATTCAGGTCCATGAGTTGGTAATGCTATTTAACCATCTCATCCTCTGCCACCCACTTCCCCTTTAGTCTTCAGTTTTCCCCAGCATCAGGGTCTTTTCTAATGAATCGTCTCTTCACATCAGGTGGCCAAAGTATTGGAGTTTCAGCTTCAACANGTCCATGAGTTGGTAATGCTATTTAACCATCTCATCCTCTGCCACCCACTTCCCCTTTAGTCTTCAGTTTTCCCCAGCATCAGGGTCTTTTCTAATGAATCGTCTCTTCACATCAGGTGGCCAAAGTATTGGAGTTTCAGCTTCAACATCAGTCCTTCCTATGAAAATTCAGGATTGATTTCCTTTAGGATTGACTGGTTAATTTACAAATTAATAATGATGACCTCAAAATTTTAAATACCAAACTTCAGTGATAATTTGGGGTAACTTGACCATCCTACCAGCCTGGGACATGTTATTGGTAGAGAACGTTAGTGGAAAATATTTCAAAAGGGATTTGAGGCCAGAGTTTTAACACTTGCTAAGTCCAGGGCTTTGAGTCACTGCTTAAGAGGATTTTGTTTTAAAGTTCAGAAGAAATTGTGTTTTTTTTCTCCCCTAGCTCTACAAGGCTACATGTTACCAAACGCTCAGTCAACTTAGAGTGAAGATCACAGGCAGAAAATGTTTCTCCTAGAGAAGCTGTGATTCCTTCTGTCTGGCTTGCAGCCTGGCCACTGTGAAATGAAGATCCTTCCTCTTTTGTGGGATGTTGCTGAGAAAAGTAGGAGGAGGCCAACGTATACTAACATTCCGACCATCTCCTACCATTTCCTCTAATTATTCCTTTACCTTTGCAGTACAATAATCCCTGTATCTCATTTTCATCTTGTTTGAATAATGCTCAGATCTCATAGTTGCCCCCTTGCATTTCATCGTAGCATCTTCCTCTCTGATCTTAACCTGGGTGTTTGATATCAGTTCAGAACAGCCAGAATAGCTCTTCTGAATAGCCAGATGGGGGTTGGTGATGCTTTAAGACACTGCAACATGGTAAGGTGACTTCTCAGCAGCTCTTCCCTGCATCTGGGCATCTGCTGTCCATGAGTGGTAGCCACTGCCTGACACAGCAAGGAAGCACCCTATCCTGTCTCCCTTGCCTCTGCTGATCCAGATTCCTGCCCACATGTCCCAGGCCAGCTGCAAATCCCACAGGACTTCTTCCCAGATCCCATCACTCATCCTGTGCGGGGGTGGAGAGGACAAGATGACCTACACAGAAGCCCTGCTATTTCACCCACTTAGGGTAGCCGAGAAGAATCCCCTAAAGCCACCAGGGATTGATTGTGTGGAAGGCAGTTTTTCCATGGATGGGGAGTGGGAATGGTTTCAGGATGATTCAAGCACATTTCATCTTATTCAAGCACATTTCACTTTATTTCTATTATGATTACATCAGCCCCACCTGTGATCATCAGGCATTAGGTCCCAGAGGTCAAGGACCCCTGGTCTAAAGGAAGCAGCCCTGTTTGAGCCTCTCAGCCAGCCTTCACTTCCAGCATCCCCCAGCTCAGAAACAACAGAAGTGATAAGGGGGCGACAAAGCGTTCCCCTCCATGTGTCTCAGGAGGACCAAACTGTTTGCCAAGGAAGACGAGCTACAAGGCCACCAGGCTGTCCTTACCCCTGACCTTCTCATAGTCTCTAGCTTAGATTCTCACAATAAGCATCAGCCTCCCATGATGGTGATGCTTAGAAAGATGTCTCCTCTGTTTTTAGGTTTCCTTAAAACAGTCAGGACCACAGTGGGGGAAGGGAGAGGGAGCTAGCCCTCCAGACACATCCTTATCGGGTGCTCCCACTCTACACCTTCCCCACTCCGGGGAGACAGGCAGGGAAACTCACGGGGCAGGGGGGTCATTTTCCATGTAAAGCAGAAGTCTGGGCTATTCTGAAAGGAACACACAACTAGCCTGGGTTTGGTCTCACTTGCTTTATAAGAACTCATTGTGGACAGGGCAAGAACTAGACCTAGGAACTAGTGGATGGATGGGGAGGGGATTTAAAATGGGCAGTGTGTGACTTGTATGCAGACTGAGCTGCAGATTCCCTTCCAAACTCTGGGGACACCAAGCCATCCATGTCACACAGCCTGCCACCTTTCTGCAATCAGTTCAGTTTAGTCACTCAGTTGTGTCCGACTCTTTGCGACCCGATGAATTGCAGCANAATGATTAAGTGTAAGCATTTCCACTATTTATATTTATTATTTAGAGACTAAAACTGCACATGTTCTCATGTTTCATTTATTAACAATTAAATTAAAATGACATTAGTATAAGATATGCAAAATAAATATTATTTTAAACCTTATTTTTATTTTTCATGTTGGTTTTTTTTTCCCCTCATCAAAGAGGTCATAGAAATCATCAGTGTGCAATATCTAATTTTTGACTTTTGGAATTCTGAGGATTTTTTGCTATGTTATCATTTCATTTATATTATAATTTTCTTTTCATTGTGTTTATAAAATAAAGTGAATTACTTATTAGTATGTCTAACACTATCTATATAATATCCTGATTTGCATCTCATCTATGCTGAACCATCATATATAATAACCACCAAGATTGACTTTTTTTTTCTTAGTAGGGTTGAACCCCCCCCCCTTAATTTGTCAAATCTGTTATTTGAACAATTTGAATTACCAGCTTTTATCTTAATTTCTTGACTGCTGTTTAAGAGGATTAGAGGCCCTGCTCAGCTTCACCAGGGTAGCTAAGAGGCACCATTGCAGCTCAGCTCCAAAAATCAATGAGCTGAGTCTGATTGACTGAGTCTCAATTACTCTGTGGGAAAAGCATAATGCTGATCTTCTCTACTTACACAAACCAAGTCAGACAGAAACCAGCAGTAATCTCTTCCTTTTAAATTCAAATACTAGGAATGGAATAGGAAGAGAGAGACAGAAAAAATATAAAGAAATAAGAAGAGATGAATTTTGTGTCCAAAGATGATTTTAGCATTTTGCTAAGAATTCAATTTTACTGATAAGATAGCTTTTTAATTTTGAAAAGCACTCAAAATTCCCAATAATTATCACCTCCTTTTTCTCTTCTAGCTTTAGTAAGCAAATTACAGACCACCAAAGTAAACTTTTCACTTGAAATATATATATATTTTTTCATTCTAAGGAAGTTATAAAGAAAAACTGAGTATATGATCTTTCTCATTTTTCCTCCTATAGAAACTTCTGTGAAGCAAACACACTTATTCTGATGTGACAAGATATTTTTTCCTCTGTTTACATTGTAATATCACAAAAATATTAATGATTCTTCTTGTCATATAGGTTAGAGTTAAGGGACAAAAATGATTTAATTTCATTTTGAAGGTATTTTTACAGAAAAAAGGCAGTCATCTATTTCATTTAAAGGGATTTTTTTCCCCCTAAGAAAGCTTATTATTTAAAGAAACAGGTCTAAGAGACTAGATCAGATGTTAAAATAATTCTATCAGAAGTTATACAAGTTAAGGTACTACAATCACTCAAGAAACTAAGGAGCGTATTGGCAAAAGTAATTCCTTTAATTCTCAACAACTGGGCAACATTTTCCGGGAAGAAGAGAGTCCCCAGAGAACAGCATTTTATATGATAGAATCAGAGTGTTTTAGAGATTTTCAACCATGTTTTGCAACCATATAATTATAAGGATCAGAAACACACAAAGTTAAGGGACTTGACCCAGGTCACAAAGCAATTGAAATTCTAAAAATTAAGGATGAAAATCTTGGCATGGAGGATTTTTAAAGGCTTTGAAAGAGTATAAAATTTAAACCTGAGACATTTCCATCTGATTTGGAATGTGTTTTGGATCCTCAGGTCAACAATTTTAATTTGGAGGTTGTAATTCATTTTAATCCATGACTTAAAATATAAGCACATTTTTGTGAAACATCCTAGATAAAGTTTTGAGCAGAAGGCAGTTAAGACAGAAAAATGAATTGAATAAAATACCACTAGGACATAATTTCTAGTGCTGGTAGTTTGTTTTATCTGTCTGGAACTTTCCTTTTAATGAATGGGATCTTTTCATATCCTGTGTGAGTAGATGCCCCTCAAGCTGTTCTCTCACCAAAAAGCAAGGATGAATGAACCTGAAGAGAATGGTCGTTAGAATACAACAGGAAATAACATTATCCTGAATTACACTCTGTAAAAGTGAAATTTTCTAAAACTTTAATTATTTGCCTTTTCTCACTGTGAAGGCACTTTGCAGTAGAATAACTCAGTAACAAGTGAAATTTGGAATAAGTCAACGTTCTCATTAAAACAAAGTCATCTGATATTACTGAGAACCATATAACAGTTATTGAAACCTGAAGCTTCAGAGAAGGAAATCTTTATTGTAATAAAGGAATCAGCAACATTGTTTATAAGCCTCATTTCCGTGGCAAAAGATTAGTTCATTCAATAAGAATCTTGTAACGTGGTGCCAGCACGGGCGCAATAAACTTTATGGAATGGCTCATAAGATTAGACTAATTAAAGATAATCTAATTTGGACAATTTTATCTTCTGGAAAAGAAATGTGATGTCATCCTCTGGGAAGAGACAATGTTTAGTCTCTGGGGATGTGCTAAAAACACACACACACACAAAATCTCACAAGATATGTGCAATAATAAGAATTAGGGTTGATCCAAAGACAGTCTTAGATCTACCCATTGCCTCTCAAAAGATCCACCACATAGACTGTTAAGCCCCATAATTATCTCCCCTATTTGTGACAAGCCTGAGCTAATCAGTCTCTGAGGGAGTTTTCCAGCAGATTCTGAGGAGATTCTGTGTGCTTCACGGTGCTCATCAAGCTATTTTGTACTCAGAACCGAAAAGAGCTGACCAAAGTTCATTATCCTCATCTAGACCAGAATTAATTCCAATTAAGAAAAATAGACATTTAAAAAATGTCGGGTACTTATGATTTAGAACAAAGAGTCTTCGCTATTTTTATAACAGCAGCATAGGTTCTAGCTGCCTATAATCCCATATTAAAAGATTAGAAAAAACATCTGAAGAAATCAGAGAGTGTCTAATTGAGGTTCTTGCCTTTAATCCTGCAAGCCAACTCCCTCTTGGATATCAAGATCTGTCAGTGGTGAGCCAGGGGAATTCTGTGAGGAAAAAGCAACCACTAGGAATATAATGTATTCTTTCCTACTTAAGAAATAAAAAGGGGGAAAACACAGTTGGTGATATCAAAACATAAGTCAATACAGAATTAGGGGAAACCCCCCAAATGGATTTGTAAATAGAAGCTAGTAAAAACTGGAAAAAAGAAGCTTGACATTGCTCTTTTATAATGTTTAAAACCATTGTGCAGTAGAGGGTAGACAAATAAATGAAACGAATTCTCAGGAAAGAGTAAATAATAAAGAATAACAACAAAAACTGAATCCAGACTCTCACTAGTAAGCAATTCATAAACTTTTTATGTAATAAATATATTTTACTTGAGTATAGATTGTTAGACTCTTCATTACCTGATTGTCTGAATGTAATGTTATTCATCTTGCCAGAGAATTATATGTTAATAAGAACTTCCTTATCAACTCCAAGGAATGCTACTGTGAGACAAAGTTTTCCTGTATAGCTATTATAGAATTGTGCACAATACCTTTTATAAGCTTCACTTATTGACAATTAATATTTTATGCTTATTTAGTAAAGGAAAGACAAGTTACAATTCATGAGCAGTAAGTTAAATGAGCATAAGAAGGAATGAAGGTGTTTGTTTTAAGAAATACAGACTCTTTTACAACATAATAAAGGAGAAAACAGTAATCAAGAAGAAAAAGGGAGGGAAAATAGTGTACTAAGATCAAAATATACTTTAAAATAATATCATGTTTTAATCACAAAATAAGATCTTTGCTTCCCTCACTAATTGCTTAAAAACTGATGTAAAATGTAAATTATGCAAAGACTATATCTAATAAAATATATATATTTATAAGTATATGTGTCTGGCAAACATATTTCTCTTCAGCCTATTATGCATTAATACTTTAAAAGGGTTAATTTGCTGCATATTAGGAAAGTTTTCTTTGCATCATAAACAAACTCACATATAATATTTTAATAGGTGATTTAATATTTTATTAACAATCTTTTAGTAAAAGATGCCTCTTTTGTAACAAACTGGATTTTTGAGGGGCAACAAACATTAGGAGTCATTCTATAATATACGGAAATTTGGAACTGAGCATAAATATGAGAAAATTAAGTGACATACTTTTTTCTTTTCAACTGCAAATGGAAAACAGTTTATAGAATAATATAGTTTTATCTGTACATATTCTTTCACAAGAGATCCCATACTTCATCAGAAAATACCACACTGAACATTCATACATTAGTAACATTTGAGCAATGTTTACACAGGTTTGTGTGAATGATCAAAATAACAGATTTTAAAACATGGAATTTTTTAAAAAGTGATTTTCATAAATAATATAGCCAGTTACCATCTTGGCTATGATACCTGATTTTTGAAATCCAAATTTTGATCTAATATTTAAAGATATGATTTATTCTATGAAGTACCAGAGATTATGAAATGATCACAAATTAATGAAAACAGATATACTATTAGACTCATATAGAGTCAATGTGAAAGAGAAGATGAAATTCACAGATAGTGACTGAATTCATTACGAATAGTTATTAAAATGGGCAGAAGGCAAAAATAAGAGGGGAGAGGTATCAAGCTAAAATCTAAATTCTCTAAATTCCCCATTAAATTTGAAGTTGTCATTTTGTGACTTTACGGAATTGGCCACTGCTTGAGGGAGCCAGTATATCTGAAACCCACTTAATCACAAAATGTCAAATGGGAGATGAAATTCACCCAGTTACTTGATTTATACTTAGAATAACATGCTCTTTCAGGAATGTAATTCTAGCCTGCCTTCTTAGTTTGATCTAAGAGACTCCAAATCTTGAGAGCTGCTAGCATAATGAAAGTAACCTCCTTGGTTCAGATGAACATGAAAATAGTAAATCTTTATCCTATTAGCCCCCAAAAGGTTAACACTAAGAAATTACTTGGGTGTTCAAAAGAAACTGTCTATTACCATTTGCTATGTTACTTGTTTGGAGAAGGCAATGGCACCCCACTTCAGTGCTCTTGCCTGGAAAATCCCATGGACGGAGGAGCCTGGTAGGCTGCAGTCCATGGGGTCGTGAAGAGTCGGACACGACTGAGAGACTTCACTTTCACTTTTATGCATTGGAGAAGGAAATGGCAACCCACTCCAGTGTTTTTGCCTGGAGAATCCCAGGGATGGCGGAGACTGGTGGGCTGCTGTCTATGGGGTCGCACAGAGTCAGACACGACTGAAGTGACTTAGCAGCAGGTTATTTGTTGGGGCATTCCTGATGGCTCAGCTGGTAAAGAATCCGTCTGTAGCGCATGAGACCCCAGTTCGAAAGTTCAGAAAGTTCCCTAGGAGAAGAGGTAGGCTACCCACTCCAGTGTTCTTTGGCTTCCTAGGTGGCTCAGATGATAAAGAATCACCTGCAGTGAAGGAGATCTAGGTTCAATCCCAGGATTAGGAGGACATGGCAACCTACTCCAGTATTCTTGGCCTTCCCTGGTGACTCAGCTGGTAAAGAATCTGCCTGCAATGTGGGAGACCTAGGTTTTACCCGTGGCTTGGGAAGATCCCCTGGAGAAAGGAATGGCTACCCTCTCCAGTATTCTGGCCTGGAGAATTCCATGGACTGTATAGTCCATGGGGTCACAAAGAGTCGGACAGGACTGAGTGACTTTCACTTTCAGGTGACTTAGAATAAAGTATGGTGCTATGTCAAAGAGTGACCTAATTGAACTAGAAAAATCCACTATTGCAAATAATTATCTGAAAAATACAATTTCCACATCCAGTGATTTTTGTATGCTTCAAAGNGTGACTTTCACTTTCAGGTGACTTAGAATAAAGTATGGTGCTATGTCAAAGAGTGACCTAATTGAACTAGAAAAATCCACTATTGCAAATAATTATCTGAAAAATACAATTTCCACATCCAGTGATTTTTGTATGCTTCAAAGTTTCAGTCTTTGCACTTGAAAATTGTGCTGTCCAGTTGCTGAGACAAGACAGAGGAGTGTTTGTGAAGTCAAAATTTTACATACAATAACTCAATAAGTAAAAGTATATGTATAACTTTTGAAAATTTGTGTGAATGCTCCCATTTTGATATTTTTTCACTAAAGTTGTTACCATCCTGGGTAGATAATTGACCTTTCAAAATGATAGGATGTAAGGAAAGGACACTGTTATAGTAAATAGTTATTTTGGCTGTAGACAGCTTTTTATATAAACAGTTCATACTTGTTCCTAGAGAATTTAATTTGTTGTTATTGCTGCTCTTGAAGTTGTTACTTGCCCCTTTTTTATAAAAAAGCAAATGACTTTCAAATTGAAATTAATATTCTCTTTCATTTATTTCATCTGACCTTAAAAAAAGGAAGTCTTTCTGGCTGGCTTGTATTTTCTTTGTGTTTTATTATCTTGCTTGTACATTTCATATCCTACATTACATATACAACAGGAAAGCATACACATTCAATTTTATTCTTTCCATTTTTGACCAGTGTTAACACATATTATGGCCATTTTTAATTCTAATTCTGTTTGCCAAGATATTGGCTATTTCTTTTACCTGATGTCATAGGGAGACTTAACAAGCATACCTGATAGTCCATCATCCTGGTCACTGAAAAAATGTTAAATAGCACTGAACTGGAAACTGACCCCTGCACAACATATCTTGTTATACTCCCCCCTTAACTCATCCCCCAAATGATACTTATAATCTGTATCTTTAGATGTGTTCCAGGTAAGGTTGACTAGTAGTCCTTTGGTAGGTAATATATTTCTGATAATTAAGAAATATTCTAATTGGAAATTTGTGTAGATATCAGTAGAGCTCTTAGGGAACTGAATGTTCCTCTTAAAAGAAAGGGTCATGCATATGCATCAGTCGGCTAAAATTGGCCCTTATAAGTATAATATGAAGTCATGAAGCAAGGGAAAACAGTTGCTGCACTGAAACGTCCATTACTTGCTTCAACCTAGACTAAGGTATCCATGTGACCCACGGGAAATTAGAAAGAAAAATAGCATTTTATAAATCATTAAGTTTTCACTGTAGCTATCCTATTGGTAAGTTAGGTCTAAATGACTGTCTTTACTTCTATTTGTGATTGGAACATCATAGTGAAGCCTACATTGTTTCTTTCATCACGTTTACCTCTAATATCACCCCATCCAAATGTACACAGTATAAAATGTGGACACACACATACACTATTATTAATAATAAAGCAATATAGAGGTGTTTCTGATTGTGTTGGTTCTTATGCTTTTTCTCTAAAAATACTTTTTTTAGTTTTTGCCTTGATCAAGCAAGCATTACTAGAATTCCATATTATTCTCATATTAATGCTGCTTCCAGACAGGCCATGGAAAGAAGATCGTGCGGGCCCAGGTGGAGAGGCCTCTATGGGCATGACAGTGGCGTGGAAAGCTTGGGCTTAAGGAGGGCACGGGCATTGCGGTTGGAAGAAAGATGGCGCCTGCAGGAAGGAGTGGGGGGCGTGGTCTATGCTGTTTGTCAGGATTTTTGATTGGCTCTCTTGATTTCCGTACTCGTGGACACGATGTGATCACCATAGACCCCTGTTATGTTGTAAACGCATGGTAATCTGACCTTTAACTTGATTGGTAGAACTATGGAAAGTCCCTCAAAAAACCCCCTGCTTGCCTTTATAAGCCGGGAGCTTGCAACAATAAAGCAGAACTGCTCAGACAGAACCCTTGTCATCTGATTGTCTCTCACTCGCTGAGGCGNTGATTGGTAGAACTATGGAAAGTCCCTCAAAAAACCCCCTGCTTGCCTTTATAAGCCGGGAGCTTGCAGCAATAAAGCAGAACTGCTCAGACAGAACCCTTGTCATCTGATTGTCTCTCACTCGCTGAGGCGGGGATGGGTTGGCGGACAGCAGGCTCACCTCTCCTCGGGACCCCCTTGGCCTTGCTGAGGAAGGTTCTACAGCCTCTCTCTCTCTGCGGCGCCCCCCACAGAAGATGACAGAGCAAAATGAATATTTCTTAATACTGTACTAGGAAGGTCAAGTTTAAGATAGTTTGATACCATTGCTGGAAAAAGACAAACAACTAATAAAGACTTGTTAAATGCCTAATATGTATTTATAAGAAAACTAGATGATTCTGAATATGATAAAAATAAGATAGCTCTCCTCAAAGAGCTCATCAAGGACCGATCACTTAGTTATGACAACAAGACTAAAATGGATCATGTTGACCAAACAGCATAAGACTGATAAACTTTACTGTGCAGAATATATATTATAGGATTTTAAAGATGATTAGATAGCCTGCTTTAATAGTAAAATGAAAGTTTTATGTAAGAGGCATCACTTGAAAAAGGATTTGAAGGATAAGTAATAAGTAGATACATAGAGTTAGAGTCTACCTATCTGGTCCCATCACTTCATGACAAACAGAGGAGAAAATATANATAGCCTGCTTTAATAGTAAAATGAAAGTTTTATGTAAGAGGCATCACTTGAAAAAGGATTTGAAGGATAAGTAATAAGTAGATACATAGAGTTAGAGTCTACCTATCTGGTCCCATCACTTCATGACAAACAGAGGAGAAAATATAGAAACAGTGACAGACTTTATTTTCTTGGGCTCCAAAATCACTGCAAATGGTGACTGCAACCATGAAATTAGAAGATGATTGCTCCTTGGAAGAAAACCTATCTATAAACCTAGATAGCATATTAAAAAGCAGAGATATTACTTTGCCAACAAAGGTCCATCTAGTCAAACCTATGGTTTTTCCAGTAGTCATGTATGGATGTGAGAGTTGGACCATAAAGAAGGTTGAGCTTTGAAGAATTGATGCTTTTGAACTATAGTGTTGGAGAAGTCTCTTGAGAGTCCCTTGGACTGCAAGGAGATCAAACCAGTCAATCCTAAAGGAAATCATTAATATCATTGGAAGGACTGATGCTGAACCTGAAGCTACAATACTTTGGCCACCTGAAGCAAAGAGATGACTCATTAGAAAAGACCTCGATGCTGGGAAAGATTGAAGGCAGGAAGAGAAGGGGACAACAGAGGATGAGATGGTTGGATGGCATTACCGACTCAATGGATATGACTTTGAGCAGGCTCCAGGTGATGGTGAAGAACAGGGAAGCCTGGCATGCTGCAGTCCATGGCGTCAGAAAGAGTCAGACATAACTGAAGCAACTCAACAGCAGCAGCAGATAGGTAGACAGCAAGGTTGAGATGTTTCCAGGTGGTAGAAAAGAAGGTTTAAAAACAGCAAGAGGGACTTCCCTGGTGGTATAGTGGATAAGAGTCTGCCTGCAAATGCAGGGGACAAGGGTTTGATCCCTGATGTGGGACGACTCCACATTCTACCGAGCAACTAAGCCCATACACTGCAAGTACTGAAACCCATGCACCCTAGACCCGTGTTCCACAGCAAGAGACACCATCACAGTGAGTAGCCCATGCACACAACTAGAGTGTAGCCCAGCTAGCCAGAACTAGAGAAAGCCCATGCACAGCAACAAAGACCCAGATATATATTTTACAACCAAAAATATGTGTATAAATACAATAAAAATATTTTTAATAAAAGCAGGGAGGTGGTAATGAGACATGTAAATAGACCCTGACACATTTTCTATGGGTTTACGTTTCTTACAAATATTGGTGAATCTGTGTTACGTTACTGAAGTGTGATAGTGAAGGACAGGGAAGCCTGGCGTGCTGCAGTCCATGGGATCACAAAGAGTCTGATACCACTTAGCAACACAACAACAACAATAGAATTCTGAAGGTGGTAGTTTTTAGAGATGCCGGCTCAGAGCATAAACCAGAACTAAGGAAGTACCTTAGTTCGCTATTCTGTGGAACAAATCATCCACAAACTTAGCAACTTAAAACAGCAAAGAGTTATTACCTCACAGTCTCAGTGGCATACAGCAGCAGTTTAAACAATAAGTGGTTTGGGTTCTGCGTTCTCAGGAGACAACAGCGAAGTCATATATAAAGGCCAGGCAAAGAAGGATCTGCTTCCACTCTCAGCTGTCGGCGAGCCTTGGAAGACCATCTTCTGGAAGGAAAGAGCAAATTAGCCAGGATGGTGGTAGTTAAGCTCTTTCAGCCCATGGCCTTTCACTCTCATCCTGCATTTTGTAAATAATGAATCTGTAACAGCGGAGATCATTTATAGCACTGCACATAATCATCACGATTGCACTCACTTGGCCCCAGGCCGCTTTTGTTCTGTTTGTCTATATTAGCTCCACCTGAGAACCCCTTTGCTGCCGCGTCAGCTAGGAGAGAATAAACATGTCTACAGTTTCTACAGCTCCTCAAATCTTCTTCCAGCTTCCCTGCTCACTTCTTGCCTACCCTGGGTTCATCAAACTATGAACAGCGAGACACCATCCAAACTCAACTATATGGGTTTCTCCACAGGACTCCTTCTAGAAAGGCGGCCGGTTTCCCTTAGAGTGAGTGAGTCAAGACCCAGTGAGAGCTTCCAAGGTGGAGTCAGGTCTTTTTATAACCTAAGGTCAGAAATTAAAATCCAGGAGGCAGGATAAATTGCAGGCCATTTTGGAGACTGTTTATCACAGAAGGCAAAGTTGGTATTAGGTGGAGAGAGAAGAAATCTATTCTCTCTCTTGGCTTCATGCTCTTGTAGGTAGAAATCATAAAATTTTGAGGTCTTTGACAGTCCTTCCTTATTTTCAGATATTACATTACTGAGAGGGAGCTGGGAAATAGGAAAGAATAAAAATTAGGATATTAAAGCTTACAAAATGTAGTTTAATCCCTCTTTCTTCATATGAATAATATTTCCCTTTGTAATTGCTTAGTCTAAGGACATGAAAGTGATGCTGTTTCCTTCATCATGCGTCCTGAGGCAATGGTGGTCACTGTTATTCAATAGTAGTTCTCTTTTATTGAGCCCAGAGAGTGACCTCAGTATCTTTCCTGGTACTGTGTCTCAGATGTTTATAATCAACTGATGAGACATAAAATGTAACTTGTTTTTTTTCCAGTCCTAGCCTTCACAGGAGAAATATTTCAGCTTTCATTCATATATGTACATTTGATTTATAAAAAAAATAGTCTCTCCAGAGTAGCAAAGAAAAGTCACTTTTTAAATAAATGGTCTTAGTTCTATTGAATATTCATTTACAAAGAAATTCATTTACCTGATGCCATATACAATTCTAGGTACATGATAGATCTAAATATGAAAGCCAAGCCCATAAAGAAAAGTATTTATAGAATAGACTATATTAAAGATAAAATTTCATGTATCATAAAAAAGCAAGCCATGGTTATAAATATATGCCATGAGTAAAAATATATACAACACATATAAATGGTGAAGAATTTGTATCCAAAATAGATTAAACACAGCTATAGATCAGTTAAAAAATGGGAGACAACTCAATAGAGATAGGGGCAAGAAATTTGAAAAGGAATCTCACAAAAGATGATATCTCAGTGGATAGTAAACCCACTAAAGATGATTCTGTATCTAATGGAATAGCTGAAATGAAAGACTGACGTTGTCTTGTGTTGGCAAAGATGTAGGTAATGTCAATGTCATTCACATTCCATATAATGTGAATGTTAGTACAACCAATGTGAATGTTAGTACAATCATCTTTAATGTTGGATAACTAATTAGGTAACAACATACTATACAACTGGGAATTTAATTCCTATACACAAACAGATTAGATAAGTTGTGATATGGTTATGAATACTATACAATACTGAAAATGGAAGAGAAAAACCAAAATTACACGCAAAAAATTGAATTAATCTCACACCAAAGAAGCCAGATGTGATATATATGTCATATATATGGAGCTTCCCCAGTGGATCATGGGTTAAATAACCTGTCTGCAATGCAGTAGATGTGGGTTTAATTCTTGGGTCTGGAAGATCCCAAAGAGGAGGGCACAACACCCCAATTCAGTACTCTTGCCTGGGCAATCCCATAGCCAGAGGAGCCTGGCGGGTGCAGTCCATAAAGTGGCAGAGTCGGACACCACCAAAGTGACTTAGCACACGCACACACACACGTCATATATATGCAGTGACATATATATATATAATGACTCCATTTATATAATTTAACACACGGAAAAAAAAATCCATGGTGTTAGAGGTCAGGAGGTCAAGGTAGTGACTGATTGATTTGGAAGAAGGAAGAGGAAATAGATGTTGGTACAAGGAGTATGAGGGACCCAAACAGGAATTCCAGGACACTGGTAATCTGTTTCTTGACCTGCATGGTAGTCAACTGAGTGTGTTCAATTTATGATAATTAATTTTCTATGACTTTAGCACTTCTGTATATGTAACTTGATGCTGCTGCTGCTGCTAAGTTGCTTCAGTTGTGTCCGACTCTGTGCGACCCCACAGATGGCAGCCCACCAGGTTCCTCTGTCCCTGGGATTCTTCAGGCAAGAATACTGGAGTGGGTTGCCATTTCCTACTCCAATATGTGACTTACTTGACACTAAAAAAGTAAATAACATATGAAGATTTATCTCAGTGGAATCAGAGGATATTAAGGAAAAGATTCTATGCTAGTTTAGAAAATCAGCCATGAAAAAGATCCATCAACTATGAAATCAGTATGACCCTGAATTCCATAGTAACAAGGAATCTAAGAGAATGGAGTACAGAGTTTAACAGATGTGTCGCTTGAAACATATACATGAGATATATTTAGCATTGCAGCATCTCCCTGTAGCTTGATTGATTCAGGTGAAGAATATTCTTATAATGTATCCCAACTGGAATTTTAATAAAAAATTTCAAGTTAGATTCAAGTTATATTTTACATGCATTAATATTTATCCTTCCTGACTTCTTGATGTGCGAGTTTTGTCTTCACAGAGTTTGGTCTAGATTTGAGACTAGGGAAGAATATTAACTCAGAAGGAATGAAGATAATATTTCCTATTCAGTTCAGTTCAGTTCAGTCTCTTAGTCGTGTCTGACTCTGCAGCACGCCAGGCCTCCCTGTTCATCACCAACTCCTGGAGTTCACCCAAACTTTTGTCCATCGAGTCGGTGATGCCATCCAGCCATCTCATCCTCTGTCATCCCCTTTTCCTCCTGCCCCCAATCCTTCCCATCATCAGAGTCTTTTCCAATGAATCAACTCTTCACATGAGGTGGCTGAAATATTGGAGTTTCAGCTTTAGCATCAGTCCATCCAAAGAACACCCAAGACTGATCTCCTTTAGAATGAATTGGTTGGATCTCCTTGCAGTCCAAGGGACTCTCAAGAGTCTTCTCCAACACCACAGTTCAAAAGCATCAGTTCTTCGGCATTCAGCTTTCTTCATAGTGCAACTCTTACATCCATACATGACCACAGGAAAAACCATAGCCTTGACTAGATGGACCTTTGTGGGCAAAGTAATGTCTCTGCTTTTCAATATGTTGTCTTGGTTGGTCATAACTTTCCTTCCAAGGAGTAAGCGTCTTTTAATTTCATGGCTGCAATCACCATCTGCAGTGATTTTGGAGCCCCCCAAAATAAAGTCTGACAGTTTCCACTGTTTTCCCATCTATTTCCCATGAAGTGATGGGACCAGATGCCATGATCTTTGTTTTCTGAATGTTGAGTTTTAAGCCAACTTTTTCCCTCTCCTCTTTCACTTTCATCAAGAGGCTTTTTAGCTCCTCTTCACTTTCTGCCATAAGGGTGGTGTCATCTGCATATCTGAGGTTATTGATATATCTCCCAGCAATCTTTATTTCAGCTTGTGTTTCAACCAGTCCAGCGTTTCTCATGATGTACTCTGCACATAAGTTAAATAAGCAGGTTGACAATATACAGCCTTGATGTACTCCTTTTCCTATTTGAAACTAGTCTGTTGTTCCATGTCCAGTTCTAACTGTTGCTTCCTGACCTGCATATAGGTCAAAGAGCAAGCCTGCCAAGGGTATATTCCTGACTAAGGATGCATGGAGTTGTGAGGGGACTCAGATTCTCAGGGCATTTGTTGCTTGTAAATGCAGACCTGAAGTTAGTGGTCATAGTAGCTGCACAGAAGAGGGAATCACCAGGTAGGAGCATTATGTATGAGCTAACTGTCCTTGTACAGCATCTTAGACTTGGAAAGGAAGGGAAAGAGGAATGTCAGCTCTCAGGGGTCCACTCTTATCATAAACAAAATATCTTACACTGGTTATGCTTACTTATTTTCATTTTAGGGTATCAGGGGTGGGGGCAGTTTATGCCTTCCTGTCTTTAAGCCTGCTCTAGATTTCTGCTGCTTGCCCTAATGGGTTACTTTCATTTCCTCCTTCCAGCATCTCTTCATTCTTAAAAAATGTTTGTAAAACCCAGTCATGTATCAGGAACTACGATAACCCCAGCAGTTTAAAGTTGAGTGGTACTTAGTCTCTACTTTCCAGAGATCTTTAAAACATACTGTCATATTCCAAAATATATATACTGTAAGAATCCAAAAACGTAAAGTGAGTACTCATCTTTTAGTTTCAGGTGGCTTTGAATTTTTTCCTTCAAATTTACAAAGAAAGTAACTTGAAGAAATAAAGAGCTTATAAACATGTTAAATTGTTCTCAGTAAAGATCTGAGGAATTTTTAGAAATGATGTCCTTTCTACTGGATAAATAATTTTCTAACTTCCTTCTTCGGTTCAAAGACCAACGCCCCCATGACTGTAACAACATATGATCTTAAGATAGTTGCCCTTTTATTCCCTAAAGGAAGTAACACATGAAAAAAACTGTTATTTTTTCCATTTCAATTAATTCTAAGTTGAGTAATCAGACTTAATTGTATGCATGAAGAAAGCAACATTAAAACCTTAAAACTGTGAATCTACAAGTAGAAAGAATATTAAGAGATAATTTTCCCTTTTGACCCCAGGGACATTTGATGACAAGGAACAGCTAGTGTCAAACTACAAGCTAAACAGTTTTGACATCTATATCCATGCTAAAACAGCATGCATTTCTACAAAAACCATTTTTAAATAACAATTTTCAGTGTAATGATCAAGAATTTCCTTGATCAAAAGTTTAATAAACTTTTCCGTAGATAAATGTGCCTTTAAAATTTCTTGAGCAATATCCCTAGGTATCAATTGCAATCAAAACTAGTAATGGAGAGGGCATCTCCTTTGTTGCTTCATTGGTGCAGTGTGACATTCTCTCATTCTGGGAGAATCAGGCTTCTGGATAGTGAGATCCAGTTACAGAAATAGACATTTTATTATTTGTTTTGGCATCTGGGCAGTTTTGAGTTTTATTTAACCAACATTTTGGAGAGCTAAGAAATGGCAGCCCACTCCAATATTCTTGCCTAGAGAATTCCATGGACAGAGGAGTCTAGTGGGCTACAGTCCATGGGATCACAAAGAGATGGACATGACTGAGGGACTACCACATTCACTTAACTATATGCCAGGCACTCTGCTGGATGCTGACAATTAGAAGGAGAACACGTTTCTAACTTCATGGAGAAACCACATGGGATATTAATGTGACATGATGGGCCTTGAACCAAGTCAGTCAGTATAGAGGAAAATTTTAAGAGAAACTGAGCAAGAGTTTTGAGAGGTATGTGCTGTGTTTAGTCACTCAGTCATGTCTGACTGTGCAACCCCATGGACTGTAGCCCACCACGCTCCTCTCTCTGTGGGATTCTCCAGGCAAGAATACTGGAGTGGGTTGCCATGCCATCTTCTAGGGGTTCTTCCCAAACCAGGGATCTTACCCAGGTCTCCTACATTGCAGGCAATTCTTTACCATCTGACCCCCATGGAATAACTGACTGTGATAAATGTCTATTTAGAAAGAAAATAAGATAGGTTAAAACTGCTATCCTGGAAAAATCTGGATTGATTTTTCCCTTTAATAAAGATACTTCAGTTCAGTTCAGTCACTCAGTCATGTCTGATTCTTTGCAACCCCATGGAGTGCAGCACGCCAGGCCTCTCTGTCCGTCACCAACTACTGGAGCCTACTCAAACTCATGTCCATTGAGTCGGTGATACCATCCAACCATCTCATCCTCTTTCGTCCCCTTCTCCTTCCACCTTCAATCTTTCCCAGCATCAGGGTCTTTTCCAATGAGTCAGTTCTTCGCATCAGGTCACCAAAGTATTGGAGTTTCAGCTTGAGCATCAGTCTTTCCAACGAATATTCAGGACTGATTTCCTTTAGAATTGACTGGTTGGATCTCCTTGCAGTCCAAGGGACTCTCAAGAGCCTTGAATACCACAGTTCAAAAGCATCATTTCTTTGGTGCTCAGCTTTCTTCATAGTCCAACTCTCATATCCATACATGACTACTGGAAAAACCATAGCTTTGGCTAGATGGACCTTTGTTGGCAAAGTAATGCTCTGCTTTCTAATATGCTGTCTAGGTTGGTCATAGCTTTTTTCCAAGGAGCAAGTGTCTTTTAATTTCATGGCTGCAGGGACCATCTGCAGTGATGTTGGAGCCCAAGAAAATAAAGTCTGT
Source organism: Neotragus pygmaeus (assembly GCA_006410875.1). Classification (NCBI taxonomy): domain Eukaryota; kingdom Metazoa; phylum Chordata; class Mammalia; order Artiodactyla; family Bovidae; genus Neotragus; species Neotragus pygmaeus. The sequence continues at coordinate 472,770 of SJYV01054125.1, read as the reverse complement.
CACTGTTTCCATTGTTTCCCCATCTATTTGCCATGAAGTGATGGGACCAGGACATAGACTTGGATTACTGCCGCCATGAAATTAAAAGACATTTGCTTCTCAGGAAAAAAAGCTGTGACCAACCTAGACAGCATATTAAAAAGCAGAGACATTACTTTGCCAACAAAAGTCCGTCTAGTCAAAGCTATAGTTTTTCCAGTAGTCATGTATGGATGTGAGAGTTGGACTATAAAGAAAGCTGAGTGCTGAAGAATTGATGCTTTTGAACCATGGTATTGGAGAAGACTCTATAGAGTCCCTTGGACTGCAAGGAGATCAAATGAGTCAATCCTAAAGGAAATCCATCCTGAATAATCATTGGAGGGACGGATGCTGAAGCTGAAGCTCCAATACTTCGGTGACCTGATGCGAAGAACTGACTCATTGGAAAAGACCCTGATGCTGGGAAAGACTGAAGGTGGAAGGAGAAGGGGACGAAAGGGGATGAGATGGTTGGATGATATCACCAATCAGATGGACATAAGTTTGAGTAGGCTCCAGTAGTTGGTGATGGGCAGGTAAGCCTGGTGTGCTGTAGACCATAGGATCACAAAGAATTGGACACTACTGAGTGACTGAACTGAAATGAACTGATGAGACTGGATGCCGTGATCTTCATTTTTGAATGCTCAGTTTTAAGCCAACTTTCTCACTCTCCCTTTTCACATTCAGCAAGAGGCTCTTTGGTTCCTCTTCACTTTCTGCCATAAGGGTGGTATCATCTGCATATCTGAGCTTATTGATATTTCCCAGCAATCTTGATTCTAGCTTGTGCTTCATCCAGCCCAGAATTTCACATGATGTACTCTGCATATAAGTAAAATAAGCAGGATGACAATATACAGTCTTGACATACTCCTTTCCCAGTTTGGGAGCAGTCCATTGTTCCATGTCCTGTTCTAACTGTTGCTTCTTGATCTGCATACAGATTTCTCAGTAGGCAGGTCAGGTGGTCTGGTATTCCCACGTCTTTAAGAATTTTGCACTATTTGTTGTGATCCAAACAGTTGAAGGCTTTAGCTTAATCAATGAAGCAGAAAGAATGTTTTTATGGCATTCTCTTGCTTTATCT
>SJYV01054125.1:448155-471654 GCA_006410875.1 Neotragus pygmaeus | reverse complement strand
TTCAGTTCAGTCACTCAGTCATGTCTGATTCTTTGCAACCCCATGGAGTGCAGCACGCCAGGCCTCTCTGTCCGTCACCAACTACTGGAGCCTACTCAAACTCATGTCCATTGAGTCGGTGATACCATCCAACCATCTCATCCTCTTTCGTCCCCTTCTCCTTCCACCTTCAATCTTTCCCAGCATCAGGGTCTTTTCCAATGAGTCAGTTCTTCGCATCAGGTCACCAAAGTATTGGAGTTTCAGCTTGAGCATCAGTCTTTCCAACGAATATTCAGGACTGATTTCCTTTAGAATTGACTGGTTGGATCTCCTTGCAGTCCAAGGGACTCTCAAGAGCCTTGAATACCACAGTTCAAAAGCATCATTTCTTTGGTGCTCAGCTTTCTTCATAGTCCAACTCTCATATCCATACATGACTACTGGAAAAACCATAGCTTTGGCTAGATGGACCTTTGTTGGCAAAGTAATGCTCTGCTTTCTAATATGCTGTCTAGGTTGGTCATAGCTTTTTTCCAAGGAGCAAGTGTCTTTTAATTTCATGGCTGCAGGGACCATCTGCAGTGATGTTGGAGCCCAAGAAAATAAAGTCTGTCACTGTTTCCATTGTTTCCCCATCTATTTGCCATGAAGTGATGGGACCAGGACATAGACTTGGATTACTGCCGCCATGAAATTAAAAGACATTTGCTTCTCAGGAAAAAAAGCTGTGACCAACCTAGACAGCATATTAAAAAGCAGAGACATTACTTTGCCAACAAAAGTCCGTCTAGTCAAAGCTATAGTTTTTCCAGTAGTCATGTATGGATGTGAGAGTTGGACTATAAAGAAAGCTGAGTGCTGAAGAATTGATGCTTTTGAACCATGGTATTGGAGAAGACTCTATAGAGTCCCTTGGACTGCAAGGAGATCAAATGAGTCAATCCTAAAGGAAATCCATCCTGAATAATCATTGGAGGGACGGATGCTGAAGCTGAAGCTCCAATACTTCGGTGACCTGATGCGAAGAACTGACTCATTGGAAAAGACCCTGATGCTGGGAAAGACTGAAGGTGGAAGGAGAAGGGGACGAAAGGGGATGAGATGGTTGGATGATATCACCAATCAGATGGACATAAGTTTGAGTAGGCTCCAGTAGTTGGTGATGGGCAGGTAAGCCTGGTGTGCTGTAGACCATAGGATCACAAAGAATTGGACACTACTGAGTGACTGAACTGAAATGAACTGATGAGACTGGATGCCGTGATCTTCATTTTTGAATGCTCAGTTTTAAGCCAACTTTCTCACTCTCCCTTTTCACATTCAGCAAGAGGCTCTTTGGTTCCTCTTCACTTTCTGCCATAAGGGTGGTATCATCTGCATATCTGAGCTTATTGATATTTCCCAGCAATCTTGATTCTAGCTTGTGCTTCATCCAGCCCAGAATTTCACATGATGTACTCTGCATATAAGTAAAATAAGCAGGATGACAATATACAGTCTTGACATACTCCTTTCCCAGTTTGGGAGCAGTCCATTGTTCCATGTCCTGTTCTAACTGTTGCTTCTTGATCTGCATACAGATTTCTCAGTAGGCAGGTCAGGTGGTCTGGTATTCCCACGTCTTTAAGAATTTTGCACTATTTGTTGTGATCCAAACAGTTGAAGGCTTTAGCTTAATCAATGAAGCAGAAAGAATGTTTTTATGGCATTCTCTTGCTTTATCTGTGATCCAGTGGATACTGGCAATTTGATCTCTGGTTCCTCTGTCTTTTCTAAATCCAGTTTGAACATCTGGAAGTTCTCAGTTCATGTGCTGTTGAAGCCTGGTTTGGAGTTTTGAGCATTACTTTGCTAGAGTGTGACATGAGTGCAAATGTGTTGTTGTTTGGACATTCTTTGTCATTGCCTTTCCTTGGAATTAGAGTGGAAACTGATCTTTTCCAGTCCTGTGGCCACTTCTGAGAATTCTAAATTTGCTGACATATTGAATGAAGCACTTTCACAGCATCATCTTTTAGCATTTGAAATAGCTCAGCTGGAATTCTATCACCTCTACTAGCTTTGTTCTTAGTGATGCTTTCTAAGGCCCACTTGACTTTGCATTCCAGAATGTCTGACTTTAGGTTAGTGATCACACTATTGTGGTTTTCTGCATCATTAAAACACTGAAAGACACTTCTTCCATTTCTCCTAATTTTGCTTTGGGGACATGTATTGTTTGACTCAAAAAAATTCTGTAATTAAAAGCTAATAGCAATTATTCTTGCATTATTTAGGGAATAGTAAAATAGTTGATTAAAATCCCATAAAAGCTGATAGAGTTCATATGACTTGATAAGAATGTGGATGCAACTGCAGATAGGAAGTCAGAAAACCCATCTTCTAGCTAAGTACCTGAAGCAGGTGGGCTGTGGGCTCTGTTTGAGTGTACTTAATCAGAATGTACATTCCTCTGAGTGGCCACAACACCCTTATAGTCTAACACTTAGCTCACTCACTTAGCTCACTCATTCACTACTTGCTTGGCCATTAAGTTATTTGAATTCTATTCTCTTCCTTGTGGTTAAAATTCTGCCATCAAGTACCTTCATGTCCTCAGGCAAGCAAAAAAGTACTGCCTTTCAATATCTTCCTCTCTAAATGAAGCTGGTGATCTTCCTAAAGTTTCTACCTCCAGTTTAAGAATGGATGGCCTGCACATTGTAGCAATTCATTTCTTCTACATTTTATGAACAATCAAATTTAAGAATCAGCTTAACGATGTAGACATAATTTGTTGCAGAAGTCACCACTGTAAACCATAACATACTCTCATGAACAGTGAAGTGGAATTTGAAATCTAAAGGGCTGGATTGTCTTGCCTGTACCAATTGTCTCACTTTGTCACCTTTGCTGTGTAAGCATGCTATACCACAGTGTCTTGATCTAGGAAACAGAGGAAACAATTGTATCTACCAAACTTTGAGAGAAATAAGAGGATTATTAAAGAATTATACCCACTGAACAATCCTGCATGCCAAAGTATGTGGAATTTTTCAAAGGGAAGATAACTGAATCGATAAAAAGGGAAATATTTGCTCCAACAGCAAATTTATGTTATCTAATTTATTATTTTTCCAAATATTTGTCAAGACCCTTAGAATTCTCTTCACTGTGTTCTCCTTCTGTCCCTTATATCAACTTTGACAAGCAAGCCAGAATAATAAAAATGTTTGCCATCTGGTCTTGCCAGTCTGGAAAATTTGCCAATTTGTGTTGCAAATAAGGACTGCTTATAAGAGAAAGGCCTTTCCATGGATAGGATAAACTTAAGAGAGGAATATGTTCTTTGGCTTATTTGAAATATGATAATCTTCTAATGTCTCCTGTACCAATGAAGAATATGATTTACTGGGGTCTAGCACCATTTTACAAAGATGGCAGCGATGTGTCATTTGCCGTGTTTCTATAAAATACCTTCGCCATGCTAGTGTGAATTATTGCTCAGTTACTATTGTTTACCACCTAATTATTGAGAAGCACTTCCATCCATCACTGACAACTCAGTAAATGACTCAAGACACTATTGTATTTGCAACTAGAACAACAAGGTCATCGCAAGTTTAATTAGCCACTATCCATTACAAAACAGCAAATAGCCTATGATGACAAGTAAAATTCCAGTTTCTGAATTTGCCTCATAAAATGGTGGAGGGATTGCTCACATATCAGTGATTTTAATAACAAATACATGTAATATAATCTAAGGTTTTTTTCATCAGGATCTGTAATGAGTGATACAAGGAATTAAACTCAGACTACTCATAAGACAATGCAAGTTGTTTCTCAATTTTAAAGCAAATAATCATCCCCCAGCATTTAGAGAAAGCAGAGACCTCCTCACTGTGTGACATGTTAAAATGAGTTTGAAAATTCTTGGAACTTGTAAGTTGGTAACTAAAACAACTAGTTTTTGTTACTGGTGATTTGACTTGGACCTTGAACTTGTAAGTTGGTAACTAAAACAACTAGTTTTTGTTATTGGTGATTTGACTTGGACTTTACCAATATTTTGGAAATTATTCAAAATTTAGACAAAGATACATTTTCACAAATCTCCAGGAATTGCTCCTGTGTACAAAATCCTACTCCTAGACATTTTCTTGCTAGAGTTTTAAAGTTGGCTACATTCTGTCTGGTAAATAGGGGAAGAATCCTCTGAACACATATGAACACATACTGGTGTGGATAAAAGATAAAGTGTAGAAATCTGTCAAGGTCAAGACCCTTGATTACAGATGATTATCTTGAATCCGACAAAATCATTATTTAGAGAGGTCATGTGATTAGGACCATAAATAATAGCTTTAAGAGATGATGAGTTATTTCTAACTATTTTCTCTTTCCAGTCTTTGAAACTTCAATAGTTTTCTTCTAATTCTAGAACCTTGGTGGGTGAAATGAGTATTATTTTATAAAATATGCTTATATTTAACATTATCTTTTAAAAAATATTGTTTAAAACACTTTGTTATTTGATTATTTTATCCTATAAACATGACAGTTATTTATAAAAGCTTAATATTCTAAAGGGCTTCCCTGATGGCTTAGTGGTACAAAATTCGCTTGCCAGTGCAGGAGACACAGGTTCAATCCCAGGTTTGGGAAGATCCCTTGGAGAAGGAAATGGCAACCCGCTCCCAGCATTCTTGCTTGGAAAATTCAGTGGACAGAGGAGCCTGGCGGGCTACAGTCCATGTGGCAGCAAAGAATAAGATATGACTGAGCGACTGAACATACTCTGAGAGGCAGAGTGGAACTTCCACCACATTTTTCATTGCTATCCAAGAGAAATCCTAAAGGTAGAAAATTATCTGCATATTCTGTGTCAATGAACAATTATCGATGATGAACATTGCTTTATTATGAACACTATAATTCATGTATTTAAATGTTTCACAATATATTTGTATTGATATAACTCACAATTATTTCCCATCTACAATTTAAAAATAAACATTGAGACAACCTACAGACTGGGAGAAAATATTTGCAAATCATGCTACTGACAAGGGATTAATTTCCAAAATATACAAACAGCTTATATAGCTTAATATCAAAAGCAAACAATCCAATCAAAAAATGAGCAGAAGACCTAAACAGACTTTTCTCCAAAAAAGAAATGCAGTTGGCCAACAGGTACATAAAAAGATGCTTAATATTGCTAATTATTAAAGAAATGCAAATCAAAACTACAGTGAGGTATCACCTCCCACTGGTCAGGATGGCTATCATCAAGAAGTTTAAAAATAAATGCTGAAGAACGTGTGGAGAAAAGGGAACCCTCTTACACAGTTGGGAATATAAACTGGTGGAGCCTATGGAGAACAGTATGGAGACTCCTTAAAAAACTAAAAATAGATTTACCATATGATGCAACAATCCCACTCCTAGGCATATTTCTGGAGAACGTCATAATTTGGAAGGATACCCCAATATTCACTGCAGCATTGTTTACAAAAACCAAGACCTGGAAGCAACATAAATGTCTATCAGCAGATGACTAGATAAAGAAGATGTGGTACATATATATATACAATGGAGTATTGCTCAACCACAAAAAAGCACTGCTGTTTATTTCATTAAACACTGTTATTTGTAGCAACATGGTTGGACCTAGAGATGATCACTTCAAGTATACTGCTGCATTGCAAATTCCTGGACTCCAGCCCTGGGTATCTAATTCCCTATATCTGCAGTGGGGTGCAGAGATAGGTTTTACAAAGTACCTCAGACCAATATCAGAGAAAGCTGCATCAAAGCAAATCCAAACTATTAAAGGCAACAGCAAGATGCAAAATTTAATTTCTTTTAAAAAAATATGCATTTCTTGATTTGGCTACGTCAGATGCTATTTGCAGCGTGCAAACTCTTAGTCGTATGTGGCATGTGGGATCTCATTACCTGGCCAGGGATCAAACTCATGCCTCCTGCAATGGGAGCTTGAGTCTTAGTCACTGGGCCACCAGGGAAGTTCCCAAAGTTTAGTAACTATAAGAAACCTTTTTGAAAAATAAACTGTGAAACCTTCTTCATAAATTTATAATAATTTTCAAGATAAAATAACAAGGTCATTTATCTTGTCCATTGTTCTATTTGAGTATATTATAGAAGTTAAGAGTTTTCTGATTTAAACAAAGATAAGTACCACTGTTAAATATTTTAAAATCTTGCCAAATATTTTAGATTTAAATGGAAATCAAGAGATTTTTTAAAACAAGCTTATAATTTTAGTAAGGATATTTGTATGCAGTATAATGTTTTCTCTCGTTATATGGCTTCAGTTCAAATAAAAAGCCTGGTGCATTACTGTAATACTGCTTTGTGGCACCAGAATACTTAACAGGTTCTCATTTCTTGCTTTATTTCAGACTGTAAATATATGCTCTTAAATTTTCCTGGGGTGAAAGAACTGATGTGATATAACCATGTAGATACAGTCTGCTGTTTCTTCTTAGTTTTCATGGAGAAGAGAAATAAAGTAGCATTTCAAAGAGAAAACTCATTTTTCTTCACGTTTCTTTTCCACCATTTAAAATATCCTGCTTTTAAAGGTGCACCCACTGCAAATTCCTGTCACTATTTCTATCAAATAAGAAAGTAAATGACATAGTGGCTCCAGTAAGTTATCACATACCCATTGAAATCATTTTCCTTTGTTTAATATGCCTGTATATTTAAAATCTTGAATAATTCAGAATCTGTTTTTGTATACCCATCTTTGCACAAGTTTAGATTGGGTTCTTGCCCACAATACATGCTCTATTCAATTAACTGACAATAATTGCAATAGTAATATATTTCTGCTAGGCTATATTGCTGACATTTGTTAATGGTTCCATTTCCAGTGCTCTATTACCCTTGCTTCCAAAACATGCGCACTTATTCATTCATTCATTCACTATATATTGATAGTCTACCATGCATGTTTGAAAGGTCTATGTACTGTTCAAGGCACTGTGTTTCCCTTGACATGTTTCTCAAATCTAGTTTTTCCTTTATGAATTGGCACTTAACATATTTTCATGTTTTTTTTAAATTTCTATTTTTACTTTATTTTGCTTTACAATATTGTATTGGTTTTGCCATACATTGACAGGAATCAACCACGGGTATACATGAGTTCCCAATCCTGAACCCCCCCTCCCACCTCCCACCCCATATCATCTCTCTGGATCATTCCCGTGCACCAGCCCCAAGCATCCTGTATCCTGTATCGAACACAGACTGGTGATTCATTTCTTACCTGATAGTATACATGTTTCAATGCCATTCTCCCAAATCATCCCCGCTCTCCCTCTCCCACAGTGTCTAAAAGTCCATTCTATACGTCTGTGTCTCTTTTGCTGTCTTACACACAGGGTTATCATTACCATCTTTCCAAATTCCATATATATGTGTTAGTACACTGTATTGGTGTTTTTCTTTCTGGCTTACTTCACTCTGTATAATNAACCTGGACTGGAGATTCGTTTCACATATGATATTATACATGTTTCAGTGCCATTCTCCCAAATCATCCCACTCTCACTCTCTCCCACAGAGTCCAAAAGACTATTCTATACATCTGTGTCTCTTTTGCTGTCTCACATACAGGATAATCATTACCATCTTTCAAAATTCCATATATATGTGTTAGTATACTGTATTGGTGTTTTTCTTTCTGGCTTACTTCACTCTGTATAATAGGCTCCAGTTTCATTCACCTCATTAGAACTGATTCAAATGTATTCTTTTTAATGGCTGAGTAATACTCCATTGTGTATATGTACCACAGCTTTCTTATCCATTCGTCTCCTGCTGGACATCTAGGTTGCTTCCACATCCTGGCTATTATAAACAGTGCTGCAATGGACATTGGGGTACACATGTCTCTTTCAATTCTGTTTTCCTCAGTGTGTATGCCCAGCAGTAGGATAGCTGGTTCATAAGGCAGTTCTATTTCCAGTTTTTTAAGGAGTCGCCACACTGTTCTCCATAGTAGCTGTACTAGTTTGCATTCCCACCAACAGTGTAAGAGGGTTCCCTTTTCTCCACACCCTTTCCAGCATTTATTGTTTGTAGACTTTTGGATAGAAGCCATTCTGACTCGCGTGAAATGGTCCTCATTGTGGTTTTAATTTGCATTTCTCTGATAATGAATGATGTTGAGCATCTTTTCATGTGTTTGTTAGCTGCCTGTATGTCTTCTTTGGAGAAATGTCTGTTTAGTTCTTTGGCCCATTTTTTGATTGGGTCGTTTATTTTTCTGGAATTGAGCTGCAGGAGTTGCTTGTATATTTTTAAGATTAATTGTTTGTCAGTTGCTTCATTTGCTATTATTTTCTCCCATTCTGAAGGCTGTCTTTTCACCTTGCTTATAGTTTCCTTTGTTGTGCAGAAGCTTTTAATTTTAATTAGGTCCCATTTGTTTATTTTTGCTTAAAACTCGTGTCTATTTGGGGCTGTGCTGGGCTCTTGTGTGGGCTTCCCTGGTGGCTTAGCTGGTAAAGAATCTGCCTGCAACGCAGGAGACCTGGGTTCAATTGCTGGGTTGAGAAGATCCCCTGGAGAAGGGAAAGGCTACCCACTCCAGTATTCTGGCCTGGAGAATTCTGTGGACTATCCATAGGGTGGCAAAGAGTCGGACACAACTGAGTGACTTTTATACACTTTTTCCACTCTTCTGGAGGGTCGAGGAACTTGAGGGGCAGCTGGCCTTGCCAGCTGCAGATGCAGAGTGAGCCCAGGCTGACAGTTGTCTGCGATTCCCTGGTGAGCCTCCGCTCTCAAAGGGAGCTCGATATGAGTCAGCAAAGCCCTCAATCAGTGAGTCACACCATTAATAAAAGGTGCAGATTGCAAAGCAGTGTTTCTTTCAGTGTTGATAGAAACCAGGGCACAGAGGTCTTGAATCGAAAATAACCCTGGGCCAGACACACCGAACCTGGGTGGGATCTGGAGGCTCACATTCCTTCCCAAATGCATGCATTCAGATAGGTGGCTTTCTTTGTCCTGCAGATGGTTACCCTACCCCCACCTCCAGGGTTTGCCCCCCGCTTGACAGCTTACAAAGCCCATCCACTTACTAGTCCCTTGTCCCAACTTGAATAAGCCTTGGAACACTGATTAGGTGGTGTCCCCAGTGAACAAGTGACAGTCCTGGGTCAAGAATCGCTGCTCTGCCGTTCGCCCTGTGTGAATGAGGTCACTTTCACAGCCTCTCTGTGTTTTAAACTGAGTACACAGCCCCCAGCACTCTTACTATCTTGAGGACCCTCCAATCTCCTCAGGGCTTCCCAGGCGGCTCAGTGCTAAAGAATCTGCCTGCCAATGCAGGAAAACACAAGAGACGTTTAATCCCTGAGTCAGGAAGATCTCCTGGGGGAGGAAATGGCAACCCACTGCAGTATTCTTACCTGGGGAATCCCATGGGCAGAGGAGCCTGGTGAGCTGCAGTGGACTGAGTCACAAGAGTCAGACACGGCTTTGCGACTAAAACGCCACCAACCCTGGAAGAAGTGGCAGTGAAGCTGAGATCTGGCAGAGGAATAGAAGTTCAGTTCCCAACTGAACGTGGGGAAGAAACTCATTTCCCGTGGGGGTGAATGATGCCATGGGCAACGGGAGAGGACGTGTCATTTCCAGGGAGCGGCGGCTCAAGTGGGACAGGGCCAGCAAGCCTGGTAGGAATTTTGGAACTTATTTTAAAGGCAGTAAGAAATGAGGCTTCCCTGGTGGCTCAGATGGTAAAGAATCTGCCTGCAGTGCAGGAGACCTGGGTTCAGTCCCTGGGTCAGGAAGATCCCTGAAGAAGGACATGGCAACTCACCCCAGTATTTTTGCCTGGAGAATTCCATGGACAGAGGAGCCTGGCGGGCTACAGTCCATGGGGTCGCAAAGAGTCAGCCACGACTGAGCCACTAAGACTTAAAGGCAGTAACTCTGTTTCCAAGATCATTTTGACTTAGGTGATTTGATGTGGTTCTGGTGTTGACATCACCACATTTCAACACATGGCGAGTCTGACGCAGGAGTAACACACACCTCTTAGTAGGGGAAAGCACTCTTTCATAACCGAGCAGCATATCCCACATTAGGTGCATGTGATTCTCAGGTCAGGCCCAGCCCATGAATAGATCTGCTTTGTATGTGATTTGGTACGTTTTCAAGTTAAAAGCTTCATCATTATAAAAGTATGAAGGGAAAATGTGGATGGCTATTTCTATAATCCTAGGGTAAGTAGGTAGAAAAATATAGGGTAATGTTGAAAGAGGTGCCTACACAAAATTAAAACTTTTCTTAGCTGCCAGAAAAGAACTACAAATGCTAAAATATAAACAGAAATGAAAAGGTTTTGTGATTATGGAAATAAATAATAATATAACTGTATAATTAAAAACCCGCGGCTTCCCTGGTGGCTCAGTGGTAAAGAGTTCACCTGCCACTGCAGGAGGCGCAGGTTCCATCCCTGGTCCGGGAAGATCCCACATGCCACAGAGCAACTGAGCCTGTGTGCCGCAATTATTAAGCCTGTGTTCTAGGGCCCAGACCACAGCTACTGAGGCCGGTGCACCCCGGAGCCCATGTTCTTCGATAAGAGAAGCCACCGCAACGAGAAGACCAGGCAGTGCATGAAAAGTAGACCTGCAATCAGTTCTCTGCAAAAAGTTCTCTGCAATCAGAGCAAAGCCCATGCAGCAACGAAAACCCAGCACAGCCAAAAACAAACAAACAAACAACAAAAAAAAACCAAACCACCACTCTGAATGCACAGGTAGTTTTAAAAGCATCGGGAACGGGATGAAGTACTTGTCAGATTAATGAGTGACTCACGAAAGAAGAAATACTCGGAATACACGAGGGCATGTGTGCTTGGTTGAGTGTGTATGCTGAGAGCAGAGAATGGTCCGGTGGATTGTAGGTGCTCTTTGTTGAATGACTAACACAGGAAGATCTTTTGCTTCACTCCACTTCACCCCCAGAGGATGGGGATGGGGTGCCGGGGAACTAATGCCCATAGAAGCAGTCCTCATCCAGTCATGGACTGGAGAGGAACTGTTGTTGCTGCTGAATTGCTAAGTCATGTCTGACCCTTTGTGACTCCATGGACTGTGGTCCGCCTGGTTCCTCTGCCCATGGGATTTCCCAGGCAAGAATACTGGAGTGGGGTGCCATTTCCTCCTCCAGGGGATCTTCCCAACTCAGGGATCGAACCTGTGTCTCCTTCATTGGCAGGCAGATTCCTTACCACTGAGTCATCAGGGAAGCCCTGGAAATGGAATCCAAATGCACTCATATGCTTGTCTCTCAGATGGGGCCACTGAGAGGGGTGTTTTACTTGGTCTGACTGATACCTCCAGCAGGACTGAGCCCCAGCTGCTCACGGTGGTGACCTGGCTCTTTTTTGCAGAGTATATAAACTTCTTTCCCTACACTCTTACTTCCCCTCTCTCTTAGAGCTGCTTCTTGGATTACTTCCAAAATAAAGAACTTACAAGGACTTCCCTAGCGGTCCAGTGGTAGGTATGTGACTTGATCCCTGGTCAGGAAGCTAAGATTCCACATGCCTCATGGCCAAGACAATTAAAAAAAACACACACACACAAAAAAACCAGAAACGGTGTTGTAACAAGTCAATAAAGACTTAAAAATGGTCCAGATCAAAGTAAAGGACTTACATCCTAATCCTACTTCAGCACTGCCTTTAGAGGAATTCAGCTTAAGACAAAATGTACATTTTAGGAAGAAAAGGTAATGTGTGCATCACACTCCTTCTTTATACTCTTCAGAATTGTCTAAATGTACAATGAACATGAGATTAAGAAAAAATAAAATCAAGCCACCACCACCACCATGAGAAATCCCCATCATATCAAATTTCCACTAACCTGCCATGCTTTTCCTTAGGAGTTAGAAAAAATACACAAGTCAGATAAATTAATATACTTCTTTCCCACTAAAAACAAGGAAATCATCTTGATGTCTATGGTGCAAATGATAATTTGGAAGATGCATTAAAACAAATGGAAAAATAAGTGAGAGTCTCAAAATGTGGTAGCATTTTCCAAGTTTGATCATGAAAGGAGACCATGAAGAGAGAAGCTCTCTCTTATTTCCTCCAAGTGTGCTGATTTGATGGGGGAAGGTTATGTTCATTTCAAGGGGACCAGCGGGTATGAAGCAGGAGCCATCATAGATTCCACATCTGTCTCCCTCCCACCCTTCTATCTGTGGCTCCAAGAAAAAGATGGAGAAGCTGTTCATCCATGCCTTCCACAAAAGCATCACTATTCTTTCCCAATCCCTGGGCCAGGTTGGAAAAAGAAAGCCTCAAAAGGCATATAGGTCTGTGCTGTCAAGGTGCTGGTGGAGAAAGAAATGGAAAACAAGCAACTACCCGAACACGGTATTTTATCAGGACATGTTCTTTGAGGGCAATAAGTGGAGGAATAAGGTGAACGCTCAGGTCAGAGTGAATTTGGTTTTTCTTCTAAATCAGTGGAGAGGGAAATTCTGCCAGGAGAAGTGCCATTCAGTCTAAGACTCAAGAAGGTTACCAGCTGGGAAGTCCTGAGGAAGTTTCCAGGCCAAGAAAGTCTGAGTGCTGGCTGAGAACTTGCTGTTTGAAAGGACCAGAAAGGAGACTGGAGTGGGTCTGGAGAGTGGCAAGTGAGCCCGCTTCATAAAACAAACAAAAAACCAACCCCAAACCCATACTCAATACCCTGAAGTTTAGCATCAGACACAATAAATGGTTATACCAACTCTTGGCAAAGACAAAGAAAGGACCCTCTCCTGTACTGTTGGTGTGAGTACATATTGGTACAGAATTTGTGGAAGGCAATTGGGTAATGCTCATCTAAATTTGAAATATTCTTTTCCTTTTTTACTTCATTTCTTTCCAAAGAGTTGAGAAGATCTCCTGGAGAAGGGAATGGCAACTCACTCCAGTGTTTTTGCCTAGAGAATTTCAAGGACAGAGGAGCCTGGTGGGCTACAGTCCATGGGGTCACAAAGAGCTGGACATGAATTAGCAACTAACACTTTCACTTTTCCCTGGTGGCTCATAGGCAAAGAGTTCACCCACCAACAGAGGAGATGTAGATTCAATCCCTGGATGGGGAAGATCTCCCGGAGAAGGAAATGGCACTCCAGTATTTTTGCTTAGGAAATCCCATGGACAGAGGAGCTTGGAGGGCTACAGTCCATGGCATCACAGTCAGACATGACTTAGCAACTAAACAACAATAACTTCCACAGGGCTTGAAATTTTACATTCATGGATTACTTCTACGTTTTAAAAAAGCTATGAAAACTTTAGGTCCACTCTTTGCACGTGTATCCCATCGGGACACATACACCAACTACATGCCTACGAAGCGATGGAAGGAGATGCAGAAGACTCAGCAGAGGGTCTAAAACCAAAGGAAGAAGAGATATTTTAAAGTAGAACTGAACTCAACTCCTTATTGTGGCCATGAAAATATTGGATCTAATGGAAGGCTAGAATCTAGAAGGAACCAGCTTGTGATCAACTTCCTGGTTTAATTAGAAGTGTGTTGCTTGAACAGTGTCCAAGTCAGGTCTTTCTGGCATTTTTAGGTCTTACCTCTGGTTCCCAAACTTCTTACCATTTGTCATGCTTTACAGCCACCCCATTAGGAAGAAACACAAGGTTGGTCTGTGTGAGTTAAACACACGAGCGTGTGCCAGTGCCTCTGTGGCATCATTTCCCCTAGGTGATCCAAGAAGGAGCTTTGAGCCCCAGAGTGGCCTGTCACGGAGGCCAGTTTATTGCAATCAATTTTTCAGTAACTCCCAACTGGGCCAGAGTCAATCCAATAACAAAAGATGAAAGTGTCTAAACCTATTAAACTTCCAGGTGCCTGAATTTACTTAAATCACATATTCATTTCCTTCCCTGATCTCACTGCTAAGCTGTCAAAGCTCTATCCATGTGTCACCGAATCAACTCTTCTGGGGTCAATTACAATGAATTGCTTTGCTATTAATTGGATCACAGCCCGGCAGACTTAATTCGGTCTTCAACTGAAATAGTCCATGATCCCATCACCCCCATGTCCTTTCTCTGAAAGCAACACAAAGGCATGTGTTGTTGGATTGTACTCCTGGAGGCCAACCTTAAAGTCCAGGCATGTTCTCTAACAACCCAGCTAGAGGAATGCTGAGCATAACCACTTGTGAGTGGATAACTGGTGCGGGTTCCCGGATCAACTATTTTGCTTGAGTCATAATGACATAGTGCTGCCTTTTCCTCCTCTTTGCAACCCAGAGCCATCAGTGTAATGGTTTATTACTTCTTGAGTCCTCCTTCCAATCCCGTTCTTTATCACTCTCCATCTTCCAGAATGGAATTTTCTACCACCTACCCCAGACTTTCTTTACAGAGTTAAACCCTGTTCATCTTTAGCACCTTCGCAAATGCCCACATTCTCTCCCTTCAGTTTCCTGCTTTTAATGTTCTCGAAAGCCGGCTTTCCATCCTAACTGATTGGAATGATTCCAAGAGCCCTTTCAGAAGCACTGTGCGTGGTATCTGTTTTCACTAAGGAAGGAGTGTGGCATCTTGAAGGAACAATGAAAGATTCTACTTCACTGCAGTATTTTTTCAGGTTTTAAAAACACCTGGAGGTATTCTATGATATTCTTGATGCTAAGAATTTCTCCTTCCAAATATGGATCTAACCCACAGCTGGAAATAACATGCACTCCAAATCCCCTTGCCAAAGAGTTAAATATCTTCCCAGCATTTTAAATCATTTAAAGGCACTTAACCATTCAAAATGGTATGAATGTTCCTTCCACTCACATGGAAAGCATTGCACAATTGACAAAGAGCATTAGAAGGGCTTCAAAACCAAATCTAGGGAAAAAAAAATCAGGAAAGGCAAATAAATGCTGCAGAGATTTATGAATGAAAATCTTGAACAAAACCAGAGGAAAAGGCTTATCAGGAATGAGTGGACAGTTCTTTGGTCTCACACTCAAATGGGTGAGAATTCATTTCTTCTGGCTGAATATGCAAAGACAAAACCAGGCTTCTACAAAACGAATAAAACATAAACACCACAGGAACAAATCAGGTTTGTTGTTGTTTTTTAATGGGGAGTACATCATAAAAATGTGACAGTGGAGCATACCTGGGGGAGTGCAGGAAGGAATGCACTTTTTTCTCTGCTCAAGGCTGAGCCCTGAAGAACTGATCCTTTCGAGTGTGCTGCTGGAGAAGACTCTAGAGAGTCCCTTGGACTGCAAAGAGATCAAACCAGTCAATTCTAAAGTCCTTTCTTTAAAAGGACTGATACTGAAGTTGAAGCACCAATACATTGGCCACCTGATGAGAAGAGCTGACTCATTGGAAAACACCCTGATTCTTGGAAAGACTGAAGGCAGTAGGAGAAGGGGAATGACAGAGAACGAGATTGTTGGATGGCGTCACCAACTCAATGGACATGAGTTTGAGCAAACTCTGGGAGATAGTGCAGGACAGGGAAGCCTGGCATGCTGCAGTCCATAGGGTCACAAAGAGTCCCATGACTTGACTTAGTGACTGAACAATAACACACAACCTGTACAGTCCAGGGCAGCATCATCTCTCACCTTGTCAATTACAAAAACTGCCTAATTAGACTTCCAGCTCCCACTTTTGCCATGACAATCTTTTCTTCAAATCACATCACCTCCCTACAAACACCTTGTAATGACTTTCCCTTGCTCTTAGAGTAAAACCTAACTTCTCTTTGATCTGGCTTCATGACTGTTTCTGCAATCTCACCTTGAACTATCCTTTTATTGGCTATGATGCAGACACATTAACCTGTTCTTGGTCCAGCTCAGGCCTTTTTACATATAGTATTTTCTCTGTCTAGAGCATGCTTTTCTTGGCCATTTTTTGAGGTTCTCATCTTTTAAATCTCAACTTGAATCTCATGGAATCCCTTCCCACTAACCTACCTAAAACCGATGCTTTTCATCCTCAGTCACTTTCTATTAATATTACATTCATGCATTTTATTTTGTCATGGCTCTTCGCACTGAAGATTTTCTGTTTACTACTTTTCACTGTTTGTTTCCTCATTGGAACAAAAATGTCACGGGAGTAAGGGCTTTGTTTTGTTCCACAGTTACATCCTCAGTGTTTCAAACTTTGTCTAATAAATATAGCCTTTCATAAATATTATTTGAATGAATAGATAATGGATTTAAAGCCCTGCTCTAAAGTATAGAAGCACATAGTCAAAACTATCCATTAGTGAACCAAACACAATAAATTCATAATGGTACGTCATCAGTGGCTGTCTAATGAGGACCATAAAAGTAATGCTTTGGCTGAGAAGAGCCCAGAAGCATATTGTTTTGAAGGATAGTACTTCCTTCTTGTGCTGTATGCAAACTATTCTAAAGTGTTTGCCAAAGGTTTCTGAGGATCAGAATCATGTGAGCCACCTGTAAACATACGGCCTTCAAGACTTGATCATCAGAGGTATAGAAATGGTGACTCCAAGGTGAAGCTTGAGGGTCTAAATTCTTAAGAAGTATTAGGTGCATTTTTTTTTTTAATCAAGGAGACTTGAGAAATACTGCCTTAGAGCAGAAATTAAAGACAGGGCTACTGTTTAGAACCCCAAAGTCTAGGCTGCAGCCTCATCACAATTAAACTGAAATACTTGGGAATGGGAATCAGGGGTCCGTCTTTTCTAAAATTCTCCGTGATTCCAACAATTGTTCAAGTTGAGCAGAACTCTTCTAAACTCCCCATTCTCAGACTTCAACTTGCCTGTGAATCATCTGCTGAGCTTGTTAAAACGTAAGTGTTAATTCTGTTGATCTTGGTTGAAGTTCAAGATTCTGCCTTTTTTTTTTTTTTTTTGGTAAGCTCCCAACAATGTTGATGCTGGATATTCTCAGACCTCTCTTAGAGTAAACAAAGTTCTAGCGGATCCACTAAGGTACCAAGCCTGATGTCTTAGTCCGTTACAGCTACAATGAAACAATGCAACCTAGCAGCTTAGGAACATCAGGAACTTATGTCTAGTAGCTCTGGAAGCTGGAAGGCCAAGATCAGGCTGCCAGTATGGTCAGAGGAGAGGACTTTTGCATGTCACAG
The DNA here is from genome assembly GCA_006410875.1 of Neotragus pygmaeus. Taxonomy (NCBI): domain Eukaryota; kingdom Metazoa; phylum Chordata; class Mammalia; order Artiodactyla; family Bovidae; genus Neotragus; species Neotragus pygmaeus. The sequence goes on along the minus strand of SJYV01054125.1, from coordinate 454,523 downwards.
ACTTACTGTATCTTCACTTGGCAGAAGCTAGTGAACTCTGTGGGGTTTCTTTTATTAGAGCATGAAACCCATTCAAAGGGGCTCCACCCTCAAGATCTAATCACCTCCCCAAAGCCCCATCTCCTCACACCATCACTTTGGGGGTTATGTTTCCACTTACGAGCTTTGTGGGGACACAAGCATTCTGTTCATAACACAGTGTATCCTTGGCCGTGTATACAGAGTAGAGACCTTTAGGAGTTCACGGTGAGGTAGGTGCTGGTGCTGGTGGGTGTGGCGACTGTCTCCTCTCTCTTGTTACAACTAATGATTTTTGTTACAGACACACTTTCCTCCTGGGGCTTGGGGCTGAGAAATACAATACACTTGAATTTCCTTGATGTTTTCATTCACAAATACAGAAAGGTCTGCTTCATAGGAGGTGCTTCTTACTCTTCTCTTGATAGGAAAGAAAGTGTTAGTGGCTCACTTGTGTCTGACCCTTTGCTACGCCGTGGACTGTAGCCCACCAGGCTCCTCTGTCCTTGGAATTCTCTAGGCAAGAATAGGTTGGAGTGGGTTGCCATTTCCTTCTCCAGATGCAGATGTGAAAATCACTCTAAAGCAAGAATAGAAACATTGTGTGAAAAAGTCATGCTTCAGTGTAGGATATCAACTCCCATCTCCTAAAACAAACCAAACTACTCAAAACTGTTCAACCTTTTAAACGGGGGAGTTTCTGAGATGGGAGAAAATCTTTCAGGCAGTCTTGGTACATCATTTGTTTGTGAAGGAGTTCAGGACACACTGCACTTTGATACATTGTAAAGCTTAAGCTGAAGAAATTTGAGAAAAGCAGGAAGGTCACACTGACCTTCTTCCCATATCCTTGTCCCTGAATCAGATCAGAAAGCTCCATCTGGAAGGTACCCTCCCCGTATTAGGAGGAAAGAAGACGTTCTCATGAGCAGAGATGAGGAACATGGGGCTAAGAAGACTGACAAACAAACCTTGTTAAACTCACCATTATCCTCCTTGTTAATTCATCACCATCCCTGGTCCACTCATTCTTCACAGTTTTGTTTTGTTTGTTTGTTTGTTTTTAAGTCCAAAAGCTATAAAAGCTTCCTGCTCTGGATACTTTTCTGGGTCTTCATTTTCTTGTGAAGGCTTCCATGGACATGTGAAAATTCCAGACATTTATGCTTTTCTCTGTTCCTCTGTCTTTCTCAGTTGAATTTTCAGACCCATCCAAGGACCCTAAGAGGATTGAGAAAATTATTTTCTTCCCATTCCACTTGCAATCTTGTATAAACCGTTCTAAGTTTTAAGTCTAAGTCTTGATTCTAGAGACACGTACATATTGGTAAAGGTGATGGTCAGTGTCTAGGTCTTACAAATCTGTCATTGCAAGGTTGGTTATAAGCAGAAGCTGTGATTGTGAAAAGGAAGTTTCCCTTGACTGACTCTGGTCAAAGGCCATGACTTTATAGTCAATTAGTTAGACCTTTGGCAGTTTCATCACCGAGCAATAGATCTGATTATCTTCTTAATGACCTACATAATCAGACCCTTTATTGATAAAGTCCCTGCTTTCCATTTGACCATAATGAGAGGAGAAGGGGAAAAAAGATTGATTTCTTTGCTGAAGACTAATCTGTGCCCTTAAAATAGGAACTCTCTGGGGAAGTGGGGAGGTGACATAATTCCATTTCAATAGTCCACTGACTCCAGAGCCTTGAACAGTCCTGTTCCTGGAGCTTGAATAATAGGTGCAAAATGATTCAATATAAATAAACTATACTCAGAAAAAAAAAAAGGTATTCAATGTGAGAAGCATTGTCATGACTGGACATTTTGTTTGTTTCTTTCAGTCATTACAGAGAACCAGATAAATTCAAGTAAGATGTCACAAGTTTCACTGGTGGTAAGAGAATCTCAGTTAGTCTAGAGAGGTGGCATGTTTGACAGAGGTATTTTCACAGAGTGGAAATAAAACCAACCTTTGCACCTGCTAACAGTTTGACATTAATCAGATTTCCTCAGTAATTTAGGGGTCAATTCCCCCATGTCTAAAATTGAACCTCAAAGTCCTTTCTGTTTTCAAAATTCCACAAAGCTGTGTGTGTCCATGTGCTCCAATAATGGATCAGATCAGAAGCTGGAGACTTGCAGCTTTGGTGGGTAGAGCTTCGTTATTGGATGATCCCTGATGGACGGCCAACTAAGGGCAGATACCACCAAGTGTACTCTAACCTGTCGGACTGAGAGTTCTTGCTTTGCTCTGGAATAAGGAGGGGATGTTTGCACTCTGAACTGGGCTCTGCGGGGACTTCTCACTGGGTACAAATTGACTCCATGAAATAAGAGGACTCACAGTCCCGTAGATGTTTGTTCAGACCCTTGCAACCAACCCCCCTTTCAGCACCCCTTTCAACACTGTAGTGAAAACAGCAAGGTAATTGCCAAGTTCAATCAGCTTCCATGATGTCATAAATGGAAAGACCTATGAATTGCTCCATTGCTAGACATTAAGGCAGGGGATGATGTCATTCCTTAAAAATAAATAAGCATAACCTAATGTCTTTTTATTAATAGTCGGCTAATTGCTGCATCAGAAGAAGGAAAGCTTTGTAGACAAGAAGGAGAAACTGACCCTGACATCATGCCCACAGCACAAGAGGAACCTTATTCTCTGGGTGTGCACACACACACGCACATACACGCACACACACATGCAAACCCACACACACAGGGGTAAAATGGCTTCTTAAATAATGAATCTCTAGATAACGCTCCAGTACATGTGGGTGGGGTGTCAGCAATCTGATTGGCTCACAGCTGGAAAAAATGAGACAGACACAACAGATGTGATATATAGAGAAAGCACTGGCTTGAGAGGCTCCCTTGCTCTGAGAATCACCCCACTTGCTGTCATGGGGAGCCCTTCATTTCAGACCCCACAGCCGAGTACGTCTTACCTGTGCTCTCTCATGTGTTTCTTCAGCTGTGATGTCACAAACACAAAGTCTTGGTAAAATGAATTTTGTTGAAGAAAGAGAGAACCAATGCGGGGAAAAAACATATCATTAAAGGAAAGAGGTCAAACCAAGGAGATCCAACCAGTCCATCCTAAAGGAAATCGACCCTGAATATTCGTTGGAAGGACTGATGCTGAAGCTGAAACTCCAACAGTTTGGCTACCTGATGCGAAGAATCAACTCATTGGAAAAGACCCTGATGCTGGGGAAAATTGAGGGCAGGAGAAGTGGGAGACAGAGGAGGAGATGGTTGGGTGGCATCACTGACTCAATGGATATGAATCTGCACAAATTCAAGGATGGTGAAGGACAGGGAGGCCTGGTGTGTGGCAGTACATGGGGTCACAAAGAGTCAGACAGAACTTAGTGACAAAACAGCAGCAAGAGCAAAAGGAAAGTTTGGAAGTCCAGGTGATGCAGAAAAATCAGATTATCCGGCTAGTATTACCCTTAAGTATTTATGGCTTAGTGACTAACACCCTTCTTATCAATGGGTTTGACTGCAGCATAGTTTCTTCCCAGATTGATTCTGTCCCTTTCTCATCTACTCTGAATGTGTTTTGCAATGATTTTTGTAGCACCAGGAAAGGGAAAGAAAAAGAAAATAAAAGGTCTTTTCACAACTTCTGGACTGTGTCCATCATATTGCCTCGGACACATGTCATAAAATACTTGCTCAAATTGAAATACATGACTCACTGTTAATGGAAACACAATCCCACATGCAATACCATATAGAGTGTTGAATGAAAGGTGCCTCGGCTTTCCAACCTGGAATTTCTGATGCTACATAAAATGGGCAGGCATATCAGTTAGGGTGGCCTCTCCACCTAGGTCATTGACGTGTAAAATAAAGGAGTTGGATACTGTCATCAAGAGAAGACATTCTTGAGGCGTACCAACAACTGTGGGCAAGCCATGCTTCTAGGTAACCTTTCACATTCAGTTGAGTTCAGTCCAGTCACTCAGCCATGTCTGACTCTTTGCAACCCCATGGACTGCAGCATGCCAGGCTTCCCTCTCCATCACCAACTCCCAGAGCTTGCTCAAACTCATATCCATCGAGCCAGTGATGCCATCCAACCATCTCATCCTCTGTCATCCCCCTCTCCTCCTGCTTTCATTTTTACCCAGCATCAAGGTCTTTTCCAATGAGTCAGTTCTTCGCATCAGGTGGCCAAAGTACTGGAGTTTCAGCGTTAGCATCAGTCCTTCCAATGAATATTCAGGACTGATTTCCTTTAGGATGGACTGGTTTGATCTCCTTGCAGCCTGAGGGACTCTCAAGAGTCTTCTCCAACACCACAGTTCAAAAGCATAATTCTTCGGCACTCAGCTTTCTTTATAGTCCAGCTCTCACATCCATACATGACTACTGGAAAAGCCATAGCTTTCACCTTGGATAGCTTTTAATCTTGAACCACAACTGCAGGACTGATGGGTTAAACAGAATAAAAAACTTATCAAAAGAGCATGAAACCGTTCTTATGGCCCCTCTTGCTGGGTGATTGTAAATACAGACAATGACTAAGCTCTCCCACCACCACAGAGCTGAAATGGACCCACTGAGATTCCCACAACCCAGGGACTGAACCTACATCTCCTGTGTTTTCTGCATTGCAGGTGGATTATTTACCCACTGAGCCACCTGGGAAGCCTATTATATATGATTATATATAATCCCTGAATCTCTTTTCTGTACACTTAAAACTAACACAACTTTGTAAATCAACTCCACTTCAATAAAAAATAAATACAAAATTAAAAGTGTTGACATCAGTAATAGTTGGAGTCGGGGAAATGAGTTCAAAGTGCTCACCCAAACCTCTGACTATCAAAGTGTGTCCCTATTGTTAAGAATGCAAATTCTGATACAGGTTCCATCAGTTTCAGAGTCAGAAACACTGGGGAAAGGGCCCGGGGGATCCGAGCTATAACAAGCCCTCCAGGTAACTCTGCCACACACTGACATTTGAGAACCACCGGTCTAGGACATCTCTTGAAACTCAGCCAGTCAGTACCCACACTTCCTGAAAGCAATTCTCTGAGAGTCTGGTGATCCCCATGCCTTTGTCCCTCCTGCCCTGGTTACACCCTCCTTGATCATGGTTCAAGACTGCTAGGTATGTGTGTGCCCAGTTGCTCAGTTGTTTCTGACTCTGTGACTCTGCAGATTGTAGCCCACCAGGCTCCTCTGTCCATGGGATCCTCCAGGCAAGAACTCTGGAGTGGGTTGCCATTTCCTTCTCCAGGGAATTTCCCCAGCCCAAGGATCGAATCCATGTCGCTAAGTCTCCTGCATTACAGGTAGATTCTTTACCCTGGAGCCATCAGGGAAGCCCTCAAGACTACTAGAGGCCCCTGAAAATAGGAAAGAGAAGGTTCGCACTGCCTAACAGCTGTGGGACTTCGGGCAAACAGCCACTTTCCTCTCTTCTGTTTCCATATCTGCACAATGAGATGCTGACCTAAAGGACCTCCAGTGCCCCTCAGGGCTAATGTTATGTGACTCTGTGAGCTGTCACTGCTGCTCTAAACCCTAAATATGGACCACTGCTCTCAGGCAGCATGTTACTGGCCTTCAGAAGGATAAGGGGGGTCTGAAAATACTCCTCCAGATAGCAGCACAATGAACCATTGAAGCCTTGTAGATAACAAGACCCTTAAGCCCAAACTGCCAGTGATGTCCGTATCTGAGTATCAGGGAAAGTGATAGATCACAAAAAATACACATCCACGCTTATCCGTCTGCATTCTTGGGGCACAAACTCAAAGACAGCATATTCATGCTGCTAAAGGTGGCAAGTTCCCTGCATGGATTATTTGCTAGTCACTATTGAATGATTAAATGTAAACCCGGGAGAATTAGTATTATAATGAGGGTGTGTAATAAGTTTGTTCAATAGTAACATGTAATAATAAACATGAGGCCCAAACCACTGGAAATATATGTATTCGATAGGACAGATGGCTTCAGGCTCATTTTATTACTTTATCTTAAAAATTTTAGTGCTTTTTATGGAAAATTTTAAACAGATGAAAAGTAAATATAACTCACCTATCAGTGCAACAGACCCAGGAGATGCAGGTTTGATCCCTGGCTTGGGAAGATCCCCTGGAGGAGGAAAATGGCAACCCACTCCAGTCTTCCTGTCTGGAGAATCCCATGGACAGAGGAGCCTAGAGGGCTATGGTCCATAGGGTCACAAAGAGTCAGATAGGACTGAGCGACTAAGCAAGCAAGGAGCAACTTTAGGATAAAAATTGTCCTCAGGAAACGTGCAAACAGTGGGAGTTGGAGAATCAGGAGATGAGAGTAAAACCCAGAGCTTCGAGGACAGTGGGTGT
>SJYV01054125.1:373490-425423 GCA_006410875.1 Neotragus pygmaeus | reverse complement strand
GCAGATCATTGCAGCTGAGCCTATGGGATTCGGGTTGTTTTGGGTCATTGCCAGTCCAGGGTTTCTGTGAGGAAGCCACAGACTCCAGCTGTCTCACGGTGTCTTGTCTCAAAGACTCTGAAGTAGAGGTGGTGTGGCTGCTGCTCCTGACACAGGGTGGAGAGGAGAAAGGCGTCAGGTGGATTTGTCTCAGCCTCATCAAGTCCTTGCTGAGACCACCTTCAGCTCTGTGCCTGCTGTTGCCAAACACCGCAGAGTATTAACGACCATGCCAAGTAGATTGTTTCTAGAAAGGATGAGTCTGGGCAAGTATCAGCTGTCTTAACGGAGATGAGCAAATTGGAGAAAATAAAATAAAATAAAAAATAATGCCAGTAAAAAGCCGCTTTCTACAAGGTCAGTGTGTATGCGTGCTCAGTCGCTCAGTCGTGTCTGACTCCTTGAGACTCCATGAACTTTAGCCCACCGGGCTCCTCTGTCCATGGGATTCTCCAGGCAAGAATACTGGAGTGGGTTACCATGCCCTCCTCCAGGGGATCTTCCCGACCCAGGAACTGAAAGCTTCTCTTATGTCTCCTGCATTGGCAGATGACTACCAGTACCACTTGGGAAGCCCACAGAGTCAATACCGACTTTTAGTAAAGGGGCTTCCCTGGCGACTTGGATGGTAAAGAATCTGCCTACAATGCAGGAAACCTGGGTTTGATTCCTGGGTTGGGAAGATTTCCTGGAGAAGATCATGGTAACCCACTCTAGTATTCTTGCCTGGAAAGTTCCATGGACAGAGGAGCCTGGCGAGCTACAGTCCATAGAGTAACAAAGAGTCAGACACCCTGAGCAACTAACACACACACGCGTGCACAAATAAAGTGCTCCTTGAATCACTCATGTAAACACTGAACGTGTATTTATGGAGTACTTACATACTGAGTATGCCAGAGACTGCAATAAATCATGAAGTCATAATGATGAAAACTCCTGGCCTCTAATTTATGGAGTTTGTGATCTACAGTTCCAACAACGTGCAGCTATTACAGAATGATGCCACGAGAATTCACAGGAGGCAGCAACTAACTCTTCCTGTGAGTCAGGGAAGTCTTCTCTTTGGGGATTCTNGGGGACAACAGAGGATGAGATGGCTGGATGGCATCACGGACTCGATGAAAGTGAGTCTGAGTGAACTCCGGGAGATCATGATGGACAGGGAGTCCTGGCGTGCTGCAATTCATGGGGTCGCAAAGAGTCGGACACGACTGAGCGACTGAACTGAACTGAAGTGAACTAAGGCTTGCAAGATCTTAGTTCCCTGACCAGGAGATAAAACCCCTGCACTTGGCAGCAAAAGGGTGGAGTTCTAACCACTGGACTGCCAGGGAATTCCCAGAACATGTGTGTTCTGAAACCCTATCAGTGTAGGAAATTCCTCTTTGTCCACTTGCTTCTCTTATATTAATTCTCTGAGAAAAAAGCATATAATGGCAGATTCACTTGAAACAGGAGAGAGTAAAAGATCGAAATACCAGGACAAACATCTGCCAACCTTTCAAAATGTTACCAACATTTTAAAGCACAAACCGCCTGCATGACAGAGGGGAAAGGATGTGTCCAAAGTAATTGCTGGATCTGAAATGGCAATGATAGATTCTACTTGTAGATCCTGTGCTACAGAAATTCAGTTCAACTAGTTTAATCCCACACGAGCCAATTAATACATTGCATTTTAGCTATAGTCGTGTTCCGTAATGTGTCCATTCATCTTGGAAGTAGAATGACAACTCACTATTGAGATGACAAACGTCCGGCAGCCTCAACTGGCTGGTGTGTGATGGGTTAGTAAAGCTTCAGTGAATCCAAAATAGCTGTTGGAGAGTCTGGAGGGAAAGCGCTCAGTCTTTTTTCAGAGCACTTAAGACGCCTGATCTTAGACCCCTCTTATGCCCCTTTGCATATCACTGAATTGCCTTTCTACTTTAATCACCTCATTTTCCAGACCTGAAATGGAAGCTAGAAATTAGAAAAGCACCATTCCTAGATCTCTAGACTATCTCCACAATTAACTTTCCACCTTCCTGCTCTTTCTTGACTCATGGACTATTTTTGAAGGTACTGGGATGGATATGGGATGAAAATAAGAAGATGCGGTTTTGACCAGTTCAAAACAAGAAAGAAATTATGATTTTTAAAAACAATCCAGAAACTGGAATTAAAAAGTAACAGCAGCCTGTATTAATTTAACTGAAGAATAAACAGGTTTCTACTTTCCAGTTTCCCCTGAGAGCAAACCTGATTTACAGCAGAGAACAATTATTGTAATTCATAAGAGTGACATGAATCATCAATAAAAGGTCAAATGAAGTTTAATATAGTCTGTCAAGGGCATTTGAAAATTATGTAGTGCATTAAAATATTTTATAAAATTGTAATTAAAAAAGAAAACCTTTTGTACAAAGCAGCATGCCTTAATTGTCTGGAAAGCAGACTAATGCACAATGCTTTCCTGCCCAATGATATCAGATAAATGAGATAACAGTTTTTATCATCAGTTACAAAAGATATGACTTATGAAGACAAGGCTTGGCCTTGCTTATCTCCCTTCAACTCTGTGATGGAAAAAGATGTTCTCCCTGGTAGTCCAGTGGTTAGGACTGAGCACTTTCACTGCTGGGAACTGGGTTCGATTCTGAGTCAGGGAAATAAGATCCCCGAAACCCTATGGGCAAAAAACAAAAACAAATGAACAAGAAAGTGTGTGCCTTGATAAGTGACTGTGAGCTCATGGTCTTAATTTCTAGTGGTCAGCACTACTGTATTTCCCATGGCTTTGCCCAGAAGTGTTCATTGGAAATTTGCTTCTAAATTATAAAATGAGGGCAAAAGTATAGGAAAAAATTATTTCATATGGAAGAGAAAACGAAAGTCCTGATTACATGTATACATGTACTTTTATACATGTGTGCATGTACTTTAATACATGTAATTTATATGTATACATATAAATTACATGTATACATATATATTACATGTATACATACATACTTTTTCAGATTCTTTTCCATTATAGGTTATTACAAGATATTTTGCTACACAGTAGGTCCTTGCTTATCTATTTTATAAATAGTCATGTGTATCTGCTAAGCCCACACTCCTAATTCATCCCTCCCCCATCCCTTTCCCCCTTTGGGAATGATAAGTTTTTTTTTTATGTCTGTGAGTCTATTTCTGTTTTGTAAATAAGTTCATTGGTATCATTTTTTAGATCCACATAGAAGTAATATTACATGGTATTTGTCTCTTTCTGAATTACTTCACTTAATATGATAATCTCCTGGTCCTGCCATGTTGTTGCAAATGGCATTAGTTTTTTCTTTTTATGGCTGAATAGTATTCCATATCTGTATATACCACATCTTCTCTTTTCATTCATTCTTTGATGGACATTTAGGTTGCTTCCATGCCCTGCCTATTGTAAATAGTGCTGAAATGAACATTGGGGTGCAGGCATCTTTTCAAATTAGAGTTTTCGCTTTTTTTCAGGAGTAGAATTGCTGGGTCATATGGAAACTCTCTTTTTAGTTTTTAAGGAGGCTCCATACTGTTTTCCATAGTGGCTGCACCAATTTACATTCCCACTGGTAGTGTAGGAGGGCTCTGATTTCTCCACACCTTCACTAGTATTTCTTATTTGCAGACTTCTTAAGTTGGGCTTTTTTGGAGACAAGCTTTGAGGGCCAGAAGAATAAGGCCCTGACTGAGTCCTCACAGCAGAAGTGAGTGAGAACACAGAAGTATGACCTAAGTCATCCTTAGTAGCAATGATCTGAGCCTAGAGTTTTCAACCCAAAGACATCAAGTTTGACCAGCTGATGTGAACAGAAGCACCGAGAACACGACTAGAGTTCAAATTCTAGTGGGTCCTCGTACTGTATACTCTGCTCCTTCTTGTGCCTCGCCGAGCTCCTGGTTGGTGAGGCCAGTGGTGCAAAGGAATATGTGGGATTCACAAACAGAAGGCTATTATGTTTCAGTTTGGGGTACAGTTCAACAAGGCAGCAAGTTAGAAGAGAAATCTACAACAGGGTGTCTCCAGAGCTGAAAAATCAATAATGGAATAAAATATGATACAACTGTCCTGGAAAACAGTTGAGCAGCTCTTCAAAAAGTCAAACATAGAGTGACCATGCTGTGCTGTGCTCAATTGCGTCCTATTCTTGGCGACCCTGTGGACTGCAACCCGCCAGGCTCCTCTGTCCATGGGATTTCCCAGGCAAGAATATTGGGGTAGGTTGCCATTTCCTTCTCCAGGGAATCTTCCCAGGCCAGGGATTGGGCCCTCATTCCCTGTATCTTCTGCATTAGCAGGTGAATTCTTTACCACTGTGCCATTCTAGAAGCCCCAGAGTTACCATATGACTCAGCAATTCCTACTCTCATTGGTATACACCCCAAAGATTTGAAAACTGGTGCTCAAACAAATGCATACATATGAGGCTAAAAGGCAGAAACAACCCAAATGTCAATAAAACAAAATACTGAACTGACCTCGGTTCATTCATACAGTGACCTCACTTAGGTCCAAAAATATAATATATCTGTACAATTGCATGGTTTTCATCCATTAAAAAGGAATAAATTGCTGGTAACCTGCTACAGGAGAAGGCGATGGCACCCCACTCCAGTACTCTTGCCTGGAAAATCCCAGGGACGGAGGAGCCTGGTAAGCTGCAGTCCACGGGGTCGCAAAGAGTCGGACACGACTGAACGACTTCACTTTCACTTTTTCCTTTCATGCATTGGAGAAGGAAATGCCAACCCACTCCAGTGTTCTTGCCTGGAGAATCCCAGGGACAGGGGAGCCTGGTGGGCTGCCATCTATGGAGTCACACAGAGTCGGACATGACTGAAGCGACTTAGCAGCAACAATGATGCTGCAATGTAGCATCTGCTACAATGCAGATGAACTTCTAATACCCTATGCTGAGTGAACAACCCAGACACAAAGCATCACATGTATGATTCCATTTATAGGAAACATCCAGGGAAGGTTAATTCATAGAGACAGATTGAAGAGTAGGGGTTACAAGGGAATTGGGAGGGGGAACGGGGAGTGACTGAGTGACTGTCTCATAGGTACTGGGATTCATTTTGGGAGTGAGGAAAATGTCTTAAACCTAAACAGGGGTGATGGCTGCACAAATTCATAATGTCATAAATGCCACCGAATTGCACTGATTGAAATGGTTAGTGGGTGAATTTATGTTATGTAAATTGTACCTCAATTTTTTAAAAAAACAGAAAAGATAATGATCAGATGTCTCCAGGCAGAGTGGACCTGAGACATTCCTGTGAGAGACCCAGGAGGACGTTACACAGTTTTGTGTCCTTAATATGGCTCAAAACTGGCTGAGAGTAGGCCTGTGTGGTTAGGAAAAGGGTAAGCTGCCTGCACTGGGTTTCAGAATGAAGTGGAGGATGTACACGAATAGATAGAAATGACCAAAGCTTAGTGAGGGTTGTATATGTCGGCAGAGGCTGGCCCATGAATGCTGATGACCACAAGCTTGCCTCCTTTCTCACACTCTGGAAACTCTCAGAACTTAGATCATTTCCCCCAGGAAGCATGGAGGCGGAGGAATCTCAATCGAGCATGTTAATACCAAGCTGACCACGGTTAATTCATACAGTGACCTCACGTAGGTCCAGAGGGCCTCAGTTTCCTTGGAAATGGCTACCACAAACTGGCAGACTGGGCCGGCGTCACATACCCAGTTGAATTATAGGGAAAAGTCTCATTTTCTTGAACACTGAAGTGAGCCACAGTGGAATATGAACTTGCAATAAATCTTCCAAGTGTGTTCCCCTTTTCAGTATTTCCAACAGCATCTCATGACCACAAGACTCATCTGGCTGATGACAAACAGTGCAGTGGGGAACTCCTTTGTCCACAGAAGTAGGTTTTATCGGAACTCTGTGTGTGGTGAGGGCAGGGAGGTTAAAAAGGAGAGGTTCCTGAGTTCCCAGGAGAAGAGCTGAGGTTTTGAGACTGAGAGGTGGTGGGAAACGAAGCCCACGGGAGCGCAGGGCTTTGGCAGGACTGCAGCTGGAGTGATGGCTGAGCACGTGGAGAACACACCTGCCACAGGCGGGTGAGACCAGTGCCTCTGCACGCTGCTCAGATCCTCCTCTAGGTCAGCTTGTATTCTGCCTTTTTTTGTTCTCTCTTGATTGCTACCAGTCTGCGAGAGAGGGCTTAAGCCCCCAAAGAATACTCTGGACTTACAGGAGAAACAACCTGGGCCTGGGAAGGGGGATGACCCCCATCTACACCTGAGTAGCCAGCCTTATCTCTCACAACTCACTGTCCACCTAAGTTTCTACAACATAGCTTCTCTCCATTCCTACACCACTCTGCTCCTTCTGCTTTGAATGTTCAATCGCTACTCCGCTGTCTTTGTTTATCCAGTTTCTAGCCATTCTATAGGGTACTACTGGTAAAGAACCAACCTGCCAATGCAGGAGACACAGGTTCGATCCCAGAGTCAGGAAGATCCCCTGGAGGAGGGCATGGAAACCCAGTCCAGTATTCTTGCCTGAAAAATTCCATGGACAGAGAAGCCTGGGTGGGCTACAGTCCATGGGGTCATAAAGAGTTGGACACAACTGAGCTACTGAACACAACACATGCATAAATACCAGGGAAGTTGCCACTTCCTTCAAGAAGTCTCCACTGACTTCTCCAATCTGGGTGACACACCTCTCTGCTGGATTCGGCAAATGGCACATTTACTCCCACTCTAGCCCTTGTCATTTTGATTGTAATTCAAAGTTCCCCTGTGGAGACTTTCTCTGTAAAAGGCCATATAGTAAATATCTTAGTTTGTGGGCCACAGATGGTTTGGCTTGCTCTTTTTTCATTTTAACTCTTGTATTTTATTTTCCTTCGTTTTTTTCTTTTTCAACCTTTTAAAACAGTAAAGCCCAGTTCTAGTTCAATGTGTGTGTGTGTGTGTGTTAGATGCTCAGTTATGTCCCACTCTTTGTGACCCCATGGACTGTAACCCGCAAGGCTCCTCTGTCCATAGAATTCTTCAGGCAAGAATACAGGAGTGGGTTGCCATTTCCTCCTCCAGGAACTCTTCCCACCCAGGGACGGAACCCAGATCTCCTGCATTGAGGGAAGATTCTTTACCTTCTGAAGAGGCCATTTGCACCCACTGGCCATAGTTTGCTGGTGTTTGCTCTGGAGGTAAACTGCTTAAGCATAGGGGATCATATCTTCTTTTGCTTTGCATCTCCAGTGTAGGCACCACCCCTGCAGAGTGCTCAGAATGTAGACCTGAGTTCAGCTGAGAGCTGTATGTTAAGGCTGACTTTTCTTAAACTGTTCTGCTTCCTTTAGTCTTCCTCATCTCCAACCACCCTACAACTTTTTGTCACTTTGTGTGTTTCAGCTTATTAAACTAATTCCTTCAAGTTCAGCTGCTCCTCTGTCAACATGATGCCTTCAGAGCAAGGCTCTGCCATGAAGTCCGTGAGGTTTTTTGTTTTCTTTTTCTTTTTTTCGAGAGAGATTATAGAAGCATGCACATGACTGCCTGTTTTCAACATGGAAAAGGTTATTTTGGCATGGCCAGTCCCTAAGAACTAATGAGTGCTGAGAAGGTTTTCTTTGTGGGAGCTCTCCCAACCCCAAGTTATAAAACCCAGTTTCAGCCAGGAATCTGGTTCTTAAACGGATTATGCATTTCACTTCTCCTATTATCATTGCATCACCTGACATCTCTCGACATGTTCCCGACACCTGAGAAGTAGCCACCTGTCACGTTGACATATGAGAAGAGACAAACAGGAACACAATAGTCATGGAACTGTGGCCTCATAAAATATATATATATCCATTTTTACAAACAGTCTACATCAGTGACTGAAACAAAGCAAGAAGCAACAACAAAATGTACACCTATAAAAGCAGGCTCCGGGTGATGAGAGATTCATCATAGGTAAACCCTCAGCGCAGCCAAAATCAGTTGCTGCCTTTCTCTGTAGCCGGTTGGAGACTCTTTCTTTCCGGCCCATCTGTACTGTTTTTACAGCAGCCTTGCATACTTACAGAGTGACAGCATGCCTCTTTGTTGCTACAAACAGCTCCCATAAATGTTGGAGCCAAGTGTGTCTAAACATTACAGCATATTAAACACCTTTAAGCGTGATCCATAACCTTGTAATTGGTACCAAAATAACAAGACTTGTGTTTTAAATGGGAATTTGACTCTGTGATTGCTGCTGTCGACCTGTTCCCCGAGCACGCAGCTGGGAAAGTGGGTCACGGGAAAAGAATGGCTGTGATTGAGGCAAGGCAGCTTGAACTCTTAGAGCCTAAAAGTCTTCTGGGCCGAGGCCCATCTTTGGTTGATGAGGAAACCGAGGCCAAGTGGGCTCTCTGGCTGAGTCAAGGATTCCTGACTGTCTTTCAGCTTTCTTTCTCTTTCTTTTAATATTTATTTACCCCCTTGGGGGGCGGTGCTGAGCCTTCACTGCCGCGTGGGCTTTTCTCTAGCTGCACGGCCTTCTCATTGCAGTGGCTTCTCTTGTTTCAAACACGGACTCTAGGGTGTATGGGCTTCAGCAGTTGCAATGCATGGGCTCAGCTGCCCCAAGGCATATGGGATCTTCCTGGACCAGGGATCAAACTGTCAGATGGATTGGCCCCTGACAATGCATCCGCTGGCATATGGATTCTGAACCACTAGACCACCAGGGAAGTCCCGCGCTCTTTCCATTTAACAAAATGCTTTTCTAGAAAAAGAAAAAAAAAACAAAAAACTTTTCTTGGTGTAAATAATAATTGCATCAGCTTGGAAATGACACAAGTTCAGTTTGAAATTCATCTCTGTTGGTCCAAGAATACGATGAATGAGATTTGGCTTTTTTGATTGGCAGCCTCCCAAAACATTTGTCTTTCTAAAAACATCTTTCTGAATCTGCTCCAGGTCCCCAAATCTTAATCTTTTCTTTAATTGTGATCTCCAAAAGCCTTGACTAAGAGGAAATATGCTACTAAGAGGAATTGTGAGGTGTTACAAAGGATGCAGGTGGACATACAAATTTGAACAAGTTCCTAAAGCCCATTTACCCACATTCATTCAAACATTTATGTATAGTCCACTTTGTACCAGTCTCCTCATCTGGAAATGAGAACGAACCCCAGCTATTAGGGTCATGAGAATCACATGAAACTACATTTAGAGATATCACCTGATTGTTTTCCACATAGCAGGCAGTTAATTCTTATGGTAAATATCAAGAGATGTAAAAAGAGATGTGTTATAATGTATATAATTATTGTACATTTAATTTAAATGTGTTGCTGGTGGGAATGACAGCCCCTTTTTTTTCAGACTAAATTCAACAAACATATAAGTAAGCCTCAATGAACAGGTTTTGAAAGATCAAAAAATAAATTCAAAAATTACAATATAGTCCTAATTCGTGACACTCCGGAGCATGGAGACTGGTACATAATTGGTTCTCGGCCAGTATTAGGGAAATTATAACACAAGATGTTACCACTACACTAACTGGAGTATATCCTTAATTAAAGATGGGTTGATAACAATGAATCTTTAAATGTAGTTCCTGAATATGCTTGTTAATTGACATCACATCCTATTAAAACAATTTTCACTGTATGTTGTAAGTTCTTTTGAGAACAGTGCTTCTGTTGAGTTGCTCAAAATAAGTGATCAATTTTCTGAAACTTATAAATCTTCCCCACATACTTTCTCCATCCTTCACCCCCTATTCCTGTATCATTTTGTTAAAAAATGTTAAATTTTTTTTTTGTTTTACACAGAAAATTGGCAGCCCAGTTTCTGAATTCACCACCAAGATAAAGCCCGAGATCCTTGGCTTGGATCTCCTTGTGATGGATGGAAGGCAGAACACATGATGTCCTAACGCTGATGTTAATTTGGGGGAGTCAGGTTCTGATTTACCAGGGTCTTGTGAACGAGAATCGGTCATTGAAAGCCTTAATGTTTTTGTTTTGTTTTGTCTTTTAATCTCCATCCAGGCTTGTGACTGAAAAATGCTTTCAGGACCCTTGCTTTTCTGGCCATCAAAAAACTTATGAAAACGATTCTCATGTGGGGAACACACAAGGAAAACTATGGATGTGTTTTCTTCAACACCTGTTTTCATTAAGTAAGGGGAAGGAAATGAAAGAATTTTTTAATGCTTATCAAGTAAGTGCCAGAAGCTTACATATGTTATCCCACTTTATCTTTCAACTCAGAGAGGTGNCCAATGCATGAAAGTGAAAAGTGAAAGTGAAGTCACTCAGTCGTGTCTGACCCTTAGCGACCCCATGGACAGCAGCCTACCAGGCTTCTCCGTCCATGGCATTTTCCAGGCAAGAGTAGGGTGCCATTGCCTTCTCAGAATATGAAGACTAGAGTACAAAAACAATATATAGATCTGTCTAGAAAACAAGGGATTCTTTGTTTCTTAGATTATCTGTTTTTAATTTTGATGTAGTAATTTGAAAGCTTAAAATTAATATAATTAAAATGAGGGTGTAGGATATGCTTAGAGTTAATATCTATAATGTTATAATTAATATTTTGAGCTTCCCTGGTAGGTCAGTGATAAAGAATCTGCCTCCAACACAGGAAACCCAGGTTTAATTCCTGGGTAGGGAAGATCCCCTGGAGGAGGACAGGGCAACCCACTCCAGTATTCTTGCCTGGAGAATCCCATAGGCAGAGGAACCTGGTGGGCTACAGTCCGTAGGGTTGCAAAGAGTGAGACACCACTGAAGTGACTGAGCATGCGTGCAATTAGTATTTTATTCTTTTCTAAATAATCTGGCTAAAGACATTTTAATCTTTGGAAAAGCTTGGATCTGCAATACTTAAATTCCTATCTCAACTTCTAACTAAACTCTCACATAAAGCCTAGGGCTTTTAAATTTCCCAAGTTGGAGAAAGACTCTGTTCAAAGTCTTCATGCATGAATGCACAGAGGGCTGTATGTTTGTCTCTGAGGATTTAATCCCAGTCTATTCTTTGAAAAGATCAGAATCTTCCAGCTAATTATCAGAAGAGTGAGCTATGCCTTTGGTCAAATAGATGCTGTGGCAAGTGATTGTCAAATGCTGACGTTCTCCCATAAAATCACCAGAGGACTGTGGTAAAACATCTTAGGACACACTGAGTATTGTTGTGCTCCACATGTTGAAAGGAAGAGGATGTAAGACGGTAGAACTCACTATACAAAATGCTACTTTCAAACTACTGAAAAAATAAAACTCGGGAAGGGTGGAGCTCACTGTGCAATTGGAGGCTCAGAGCCTAGGCTATCTTCTCAGTAGACTTGCTTACAGGAGAATGAATGCAGCACCAGGCAGGACTGAGCTGTGGCCTTGTCCCTTTGCTCCAAGTAACTGGTTCACTTCCTGGAAAACCTTTCCCTCTCTTGCTACTCTACACCAATTTCCTCATCCTGAAATGAGGATGATCATGTTTCATAGGCAGTTTGTGAGAAGTGATTAAAATGTTACATGTGAAGTACATGTTGCTGTGTGCAATAAATGTTAGCTATTGTGTTATAAATTCCCGCCATGTTTTCTAATTGAACCAGCTCCAGTCCCCTCCCACCAGCCCTGACTCCCTCACTGAGGTCTTGTGCTGCTTCAGGGAACAGCAGCCTCCCACCCTTCTCCCTCCTCCCCATTCTGGATCACTAACCTCTGTCTCTCAAGCCTTAACACATCCTGCCTCGGGTTGCTACCTCTTTTAATCCAAAAATTTCTATGTACTTTCATTCTCCTGTAACATTGTTCTTAATAATCTCTTTCTGAGCCTTTAAGAGGTTCAGTGAGGGTTATTAATAAGGTCAAAGTCATGCAGGTCATGAGTGACTGCAGAGCTGGGACCTTGCTATTCTCCATCTTTCCTCCCATATCCTCTGTACACCTGCCATGATACCTTGTACATGATAGGAGATCAAGAAATGTTTTATTAATTAAAAAAGGGGGAGACTATTGTAATAGGAACTTAATATAGGATTTGCTGATTATATTGCCATTTAAACAATTCAGAGTGTTTTAAGTAATAAGAGCCAGTAGTGGGGGTGCAGGAGGGGAGCGAGGGATGTTTGAAGTACATAACAAAACCAGAACTAGTTGTGGGGCTGCTTGGGCCAGCTGATGTCTTTGTGCTAATCCTTCAGGACCCTAAAGTTTGATATCACTGGTATAAATTCTCATGGAATATGCAGTGTGATGTGCTCTTTTAGGGAACAAGTTACAGATTAGAGGGCATATGTGTGTGTATTTAACTTGACAAAAAACGCTTACCTAACTAAGACCATGGCATCCGGTCCCATCACTTCATAGGAAATAGATGGGGAAACAGTGGAAACAGTGTCAGACTTTATTNTTGCCAGTTTCTCTGTTTTGTTGAAATGTACGCCTGAGTCTATATTAACTCGATTCCATCAAACACCCAACCAGCTTCTCTTTTTCTGATTTCATGCTCAACAAACAAACCCCTGGTTATAATTTGACTTCCACGTGGGTTTGCCTACAGGAAAAGAAAGTTGCTGACCAAGCAGCTGCAAGGACTCTGGTCCAAGTCTTATTTATCTTGGGAGATTAATAAAATGGCTTTCTGATTTTATATGTTAGTCTTGTGATCGGTTACTATAAATAGATCCTCCTGGCATAATCAGGTTTCTGAATCTACCAAGGAGAGACCCACATCATGGATGGGAGAGTATTTATCAGGCAGTTCATGCCAACTTGTAAGGTCTCACTGGAATTAACCACTCTACCTGACACATATTACTTCCATCAGGTGATAAGAGTTGGCATCAATATTGATGACACATTGATACTATGTGGGCTTTTGACAGTGTGATGGAATTGCCCTTTATCTCTGTGGTTTTCCTTCCAAATAGCTAAAATCTCTAGCTGATCATGAGGAAAAGATCAAACATTCTACAGAATACCTAACCCAAACGCACTGAACTGTCAGAGTTGTCAAAAACAATTAATATCTTGAGAAGCTGTCACAGCCAAGAGGACCTAAGACAACACACAACTAAATGCAATGTGATATTTTAGATGAGATCACGGAACAGAAAAAAAAATGTTAACTAAAAACCAAAGAAATCTGCATAAAATATGTGTTTTATATGTGTTTTGAAACATCGAAGTATTGATATTGGTTCACTAATTGTAACAAATGTACCACATCTTTATGGTGGCCCAAGAAATCTNAAAAAAAAAAGTTAACTAAAAACCAAAGAAATCTGCATAAAATATGTGTTTTATATGTGTTTCGAAACATCGAAGTATTGATATTGGTTCACTAATTGTAACAAATGTACCACATCTTTATGGTGGCCCAAGAAATCTGTTTAGATTATGCTGCATTTAGGAAAAAAGTACTTCCTATAGACCATATGTCCTATTAAAAAAAATGTTTGTGTTGGAAGTTGTGTGTAAATCTTCAGCCTTATTATAGTTAAGAAAACCATATGAAGAGTGAAGAAGGCTTACCTAGACCTCACAAGAGAGAAGAGGGTTTGAACAGAAAGGAACTTGAAAGGTCAAAGCTCACCCTGAATTTGTCTGATATGTTTTGGAGACTTGTAACTGAATTGCTTGGATGAAACCATCTGTGATGTGATTCTCTGCTTAGTAACTCAGACATTTGGGAAAGACATCGCTGTGGGTTAGTGTGACATGTTGTTTGCCTGGAGGAGGAAGGTGATGAAATCTAAGCTAAGATCAATGCTTGTGGACTGCAGATGTGGTTTTCTGAAAGGCAAGTAGAGACTATTTGAAATAAGAATAAAAGAATATACTTCTCTCAGAGAGAAGGAAAGGAGGCACTCAAGATAGAGAACAAGATTATGAACTGAAAGATACTTCCTAAAGGATACGGCAAAGACCTCCCCTTCATCACCCACCCNTGGGAGTTGGTGATAGACAGGGAGGGCTGGCATGCTGCAATTCATGGGGTCGCAAAGAGTCGGACATGACTGAGCGACTGAACTGAACTGAACTGAAGGTCATAAGTATAGGACACTGTCCTGATAGGATTAATGTCTTTACAAGAAGAGGAAGCCAAGACTAGAGCTCTCTCACTGTCCATACACCTGCACAGGTGAAGGAAGGACCATTTGAAGACACAGCATGAAGGTGGTTATGTTCAAGCCAAGAAGAGAAATTTCATCAGGAACTGAATCATGATGGCACCTAGATCGCAGACTTCTCGCCAGCAGAATTCTAAACAATTAAGTCTGTTTAAGCCACACAGGAGAAGGTGTTTTGTTATGGCAGCCCAAGCTAAGAGAGAAGGCATTTCAATAAATAAAAATTTCCAATTTAAGAATAGTCAATAACTGATAACAGTGATTCAGAAACCTGTGCCTGTTCATAAGGGCTGTAAGTGCAAATGTACCATGTGATGTTGCTAATATATTTATTTGTAACACATAGTAATATTAATGTATATTCCTACTTACATCTTTATAAACATAAAATAGGAAATAGACTTTCACACATAGAATATATGGGCTCTTTTTGTAAAAAGAAGGAATCATTTGTGTAACCGAATGATGAGGTTCCAGTGGTTGATCTTGGAAGCATGGTTCTTTGGGGAAAATTCTTTCATTTTGTGATTTCTGCATCACTTATCTAGACCAGATCTCTTGAGTGTCATCTTAAGAGCTCTCCATAACATAAATCATGCCAAATGGGTAGTAAAACATGGTAGAAGGTAATAGGCTGATTTGAACCATTCTTCTTTCTGACAGTTCATGATGATACCTGCTCTGTGATGGTTGTAAGTCACAGAGCTCCAGTCTGCTCATCAGTGTTCTCTGCACACACTCCCATGTAAACTAAAAGGCTCGTCAAGACTCACACAGAGCAGCAGAGCTGTAGCCAAAATTCAGCCTCTATACACGCATACCCAGAGGAATCTCGGCGACAGAGTTTTGGGTGAAGTAGAAGGCAATGCCACCCCACTCCAGTACTCTTGCCTGGAAAATCCCACAGATGGAGGAGCCTGGAAGGCTGCAGTCCATGGGGTCACTAAGAGTCAGACACAACTGAGCAACTTCACTTTCACTTTTCACTTTCATGCATTGGAGAAGGAAATGGCAATCCGCTCCAGTGTTCTTGCCTGGAGAATCCCAGGGACTGGGAGCCTGGTGGGCTGCCGTCTCTGGGGTTGCACCGAGTTGGACACGACTGAAGTGACTTAGCAACTTAGCAGAAAAGAATAGCTTTATCCATAGTGGCTTAATGTCCTCAAAACTGAGCATCCAATCCTGAAGAGGGTACTGAGGAGATTTACATTAATATTAATGGCTCAAAGAGAAGCATGTGGTCAGCTTGTGGACATTCTTCTGATTGGTTCATGTGAGGTCAGCGTCATCAGCCTTCTTGTTCTGGCCAGTCTAATGTCATGTGTTTGTGGGCTGCACACAGTTAACTTCTCCCTCCTGGAGAGGGTTTTTCTGCAAAAGGGCTCTGTGCATATCTTGAGGTGGAACCAGGACCTGCCTCAAGGCTTCACTATGGTTTCTTTACCACTCCTCCCTTGTCTCCACTTCCCCTCCCTTCCCTGATTTGCTAAACAGTCGCTACTGTTTGGACCTGCCCTTTGGAAATCAGGGGAGATGTGGAGGCTGTAATCAAGAGGAGACTCACCTGGGTCACACATCTAGTTAGTGGCAGGGCCAGAACTGGACCCCAGGACTCATTGTGTGGTTGCTCAGTGGTGTCTGACTGTTTGCAACCCCATGGACTGCACCACGCCAGGCTTCCCAGTCCTTCATTACTTCCCAGAGTTTGCCCAAACTCATGTCCATTGAGTTGGTGATGCCACCCAATCATCTCATCCTCTGTCATCCCCTTCTCCTCCTACTCTCAATCTTTCTCAACATCAGGGTCTTTTCCAATGAGTTGGCTGTTTGCATCAGGTGGCCGAAGGATTGGAGCTTCAGCTTCAGCATCAGTCCTTCCAGTGAATATTTAGGGTTGATTTCCTTTAGGCTTGACTGGTTTGATCTCCTTGTTGTCCAAGGGACTCTCAAGACTCCTGCCCTCCTGTTTATAGATCCTTCCCACATCTCACAGCCTCCTGGAAAATGCAGAGGAGGGTTTTAAAGAACCCACCTTAGTTTCAGCCATGAGACTTTTTTACTGTTGGACTCAACATATAAGCAGAAAAGTTATGTGGTTCTTATTTTCCTCTGTTGAATTATTAATACCAAGAGTTGATTGTTGAAACAAAGTAAACTTGGTGTCAGAGTGGGTGGGGCAGGTGCAGAGAACAGAGAGGAAGAGAAAAATCACTGACTTTAGGCAACACTGTCTTGGCTTCAGGGCTTGTGGGCTTAGGACCGATTTTGGAAAGGGCTTTTGTTTCTTCGTATGTTAGCTCTTGAGAGTCTTGGAGAAGATGCTGAAGCTGAAGCTCCAATACTTTGGCCACCTGATGCAAAGAGCCGACTCATTAGAAAAGACCCTGATGCTGGGAAAGACTAAAGGCAGGAGGAGAAGGGGACCTCAAGAGGATGTGATGGTTGGATGGCATCACCGACTCAATGGACATGAATTTGAACAAGCTCCAGGAGATGGTGAAGGACAGAGAATCCTGGCATGTTGTAGTCAACGGGGTCGCAAAGAGTCAGACACGACTAAGTAACCGAAAACAACAACAATGTTAGCTCGCCCGTGTGCCCGCTGCTCCCATTGCCTCCAGGCTTAAGTAAGAAGACTCCACTCAGCTTTTCTGCTCTTGAGCATCACTGATTCTATAGTATTTCAGCTTTTAGTCCATTGCCACTTGGAATATAGGCGTTAAATGCCTCACTAACATCTTCCTGGTACTCATTCTGAACCCTAAATACCTTCCAGGGGATTTAAAATTCTGTGGGCATCACTCTTTCCCTGGCAGAGCCAGTGGCTTCATGAGTGTAACTCTCAGCCTCTACTGGACCCAGCTTTCAGCTCTGACATCAACACCAATTTCCAAAAACGACTGAAAAGACTCTTGAAGCACAGTGTTGCCCTCAGTTGTCTCCAGTTCCCTCTCTCTGTGCAGCGAGAGTCACCAAGAATGAAATGCACCTTGGGTTAAAGCAAACTGCCACAGAAATAAAGATCAGACTCTTTTACTATGATTTGAAACTAAAACATTCCTCTACCGTAAAATCTGAAAGGTCCCGAAGTTTCATCATTTGAAAACAGACAAACATGTTTTTCTTTTAAGAGAAGGCAGCGGTGACCTAAGTGTTTTATATTCATTCTCACCCTGGGGGAAAATATATTCTTGGAAAGTTTTTACTTTTTTGAGCTCATTCCAAGGATGCGATGAACACGGCTCGATTCTGCGGCTGTATTTCATGAAGCGTCATTATCCTTCTGCCAGAGCAACTAATGGATGGCTGGGAGGAAAGACACAATTTGGAGGCAATTAATTCTGCTTCAAGTCCCAATTCACTGATGCTAAATAGCATCTGAAACGCGATTCAAGATTTAGAGGCCAGTGGAAGTCTGCTGAGCTGCTCCTCTTCTCGGCTCATTCTGCAAGGAGCCTCCTTTTGTTCCACTTCCTCCTGGTCCTGGGCTTGGGGCGTTTAGATGGGTGATGGGGCCCTGGGCTTCTTTCTGCCCTGGTTTGCAGTGGGGAGGGAGCCCCAGGTGAGCTGGTGCTAAAGATCACTCCACTGGACCCATCCATGTCAGGACACATGCTGCCATCTACTTGCAACACTGCAACAAAAACCCAACATTTTGTTTCCCTCAGTGACGTTGCTGGGTCCACTCTGCCCTGCAGGTGCACCCAGCAAGCCAGAGAGGCTTCACAGCAGCTGGCCAGCATTATCCTGAACCCAGGCAGAGGCAGAGGCAGAGGCCAGCCTGAAGATATCACTGCTGGGAATACAAAGGCATCAATTTCCGTTCATGATTTATGAACAAGCGGAAATAGCCATAAAGCAACCTCTGCTGAGAGAGCAGCCATCAGCCCACCTCTTTCCTTCTTCCTCTTCCAGAACAAAGGTGCTGTTAGCAGCCCTGGGGAGCAGGGAGTCTGCTGGGAAACCAGCTCAAGTCAAGTGGCCTCCCCTCCCATCAATGCCTTCTAGAAAAGCCACTGGGTGACCCCTCACTTGCCCTGACTCTAGGGTCTCACGTCAGACTTGGCCGCTTCCTTGTCGCCACGGACTCCTCACTCAGCACCCTGTGCCTCTGTTTCCTCATCTTTGTGCTGCACCTGTTGTGGCTGTTGTGCCCAGAATGATGGACTGCATTAAACAGAGCACACATAGCGGAGGCAGGAGATGCTAGTTATCGTCCCCAGGTGGGGTTCCTCTCTGACCACAGTGAGCGAGCCAGATTGGAACACGGGGGTCAAGCAAATCCAGGGCACAAAGTCCCAGGGATGGGCTTAAGGCCAGTGCTTGTGTGCCATCCCCCACTGAAATCAGTGCGAGGTGGACCCACGCCCTGACAAGGGGGCCCCGGCTAACACATGGTGACCCTCGGTGCCTGGCGCGGCTCCATGCAGCTCACAGATGTTAACTGCTTGCCAATTTCACCACAGCCCTGGGAGGCTGTAACTCTGTGTATCATTTCCCTCGTTTCTCTAATGGGGAGGCTGATGCCTTGTGGACATCAAGGAAACTCCTCAGATCACCTCGGATCCTGTGGCTGCCCTACTGGCTTGCAGTGTGTGATCTCAGCCACACCACCCTCCACCACTCAGTCATGCAGGTGGACAGTCCTGGGGCCAGATGGTCTGAGCTGGGCCCAACCTTCTACAGCCTAGTTGCATTGAGCTTCATTTTGCAGAGGCAGGAACTAGGGTGGGAAGAGACGGTTTTGGATGATGCCATGTAGTAGGGCAGCCTGAAGCAGAGAGGCTGCTGAGAGTTCTAACTGTGCCGCAAAACAGCCCCTGACTTCAGAGGGCTCACTAATCACTAAATCACGCCCGGGTTTAGGTTCCCACACCTAGGGTCCTGCCTCCTGCTTGCTTCACAAGGTGCAGGAAAGACTACCTGGGTGATGTGCTGGGCATGGTGAGTGCTACCTGGGCAGAGGTGGGACAGCTGTTCTTACGCGGTTTCATACAGTTGAAGCGGTGGAGTCCAGAAGTCTGACCTGAAGACTAACTCCAACTCCAGGAGGCCTTCTCCTGCTGTCTGCAAAACAGAAATGAAAAACAAAGCCAGAGGTTTACTGAAGCCCCCTGCCTGGACTTCACCCAACATGGTTTCCAAACCCTCAGAGCCAGGGTGGGTCACAGCAATGGGGACAACAAGGAAAGGGGCTTCCAATGTAACTGGGGCTGCCACTAGGGTAAACAGCCTGAAAGTTCCTCAAAAAACTAAAAAATAGAACTATCATATGATCCAGCAATCCCACTTCTGGGTGTGTATCCAGACAAAACTATAATTCAAAAAGATCCATGAGCCCCAATGTTCATAGCAATACTATTCACAATAGCCAAGACATGGAAGCAATCTAAATGTCTGTTGACAGAGGAATGGACAAAGATGTGGTACATGTATACAGCTGAATACTATTCAGCCATACAAAAGAACAAAATAATGCCATTTTCAGCAACATGAATGCAACTAAAGATGATAATACTAAATGAAGTAAGTCAGACAGAGAAAGAGAAATACCATGTATCACTTGTCTGTGGATAGATGGACCTGAGGAATTGGCAACCCACTCCAGTATTCTCGCTTGGGAAATCTCACAGACAGAGGAGCTAGGTAGTCCATGAGGTCACTCAGAGTTGGACATGACTGAGACAACTTAGCATATGTACACATGGAACAGAAATGGACTCACAGACATAGAGATCAGGCTTGTGGTTGCCAAGGGGATGGGGGTGGGAGAAGGATGGACAGGGAGTTTGGGATTCGCAGATGCAAACTAGTATATATAGGATGGGTAAACAATAAGGTCATACTGTATAGCACAAGGAACTATATTCAATGTCCTGTGATAAATCAGAAAGAAAAGGAATATGAAATGAATACACACACCCACACACACACATATATATGTATAACTGAATCACCTCGAAATTATCACAGCATTATAAATCAACTATACTTCAATTTAAAAAAGAATAAAGAGGGCCTGCCTATAGGAGGAGCACTGGCAGGATGAGGAGTCCTGAATCCAAGCCCCGCCCCTCACCCATTGGCCTGGCTCTGTGCCAGAGAAGCCAGTGACCCTCTAGGCATGCCCTGACCTCCCCTTCCCAGATCCAGGACTCAGGTTAAATTGGTCTTCTTCCTAGTTACTAGATGTCCATTCTCTAAGGCTCAGTTCATTTCAGAGTTCAACGCCAGGTGCCCCGCTGGAGATACACAGAAGTTCACAGGGAAGTTAGAAAAGGGAAACCTGGAGAGTACCTGGTTACCATGCACGGTTGGAGGTGCTGTTTAAGCACACGGCATGGGAATTCTAAGAAGGATGTGGCTAATGCATTTTGGGGAAGTGAAATGTTGGGCGCTTTGTGTATGTAAATATTCTCAGAGATGAACTTAGTTTTGCAGATGGAGCTTCAATGACAAAAGTCACGTACTCAAAGGTCCAAGTTAGATGTTGGGATCTAACTATGGAAGCAAAAATCCAAGTCCTTGCTACTATCTCACATTGTTTCTCAGCGTTTATGGAGTGTCTGCTGTGTACCAGGTACTCTGCAAAACATGTTGCACATATCAGCTTATTTAATCCTCACAGAACCCTTGGAAGACAGATAATATTAGTCCCAATTTCTAGCAAAAGGAAGCTCTAGTAACTTGCCCATGGTCACGTCAGCAAGACAAAGAGCAAGATTTGAACAAGATTTGTGGAACTCCAAAACTATGCTCCTTCAACTACACCCTCATTTTCCTCTTTCTCTCTCTCTCTCTTTTTTTTTCCTATAAGTTTTAAACAAAACATTCCCAAATTCCATCAGGAGTTTGACAGTAGGCTGCCATTGCTGCAAGAGAGCATAACCCTCACCATCCCTACCAGACCTTCTCTCCTTATTTCAGGGGCCAAATATTACCTCTCAAGCCCTACATACCTGCCAGGTCCAATCACTTCCTGTGATGGAAGACTTCTAGGTCAAGCAGCTGTGTTGTGACTTTTGTGTACTTAACCCATAAGCATGTCACCCGCGCCCCCCAATCCAAAGTGACCACCTGTAACCCTTCCTTCTAGCTGTGTCCCACATCCCATAAGTTATCAGATCCCTGATGGGAACCCCTCAAACTGCATCTCTCTTTCAAATCTCTCCATCGACCTCAGGTGCCAGATACATAACTTCTAAAGAGCAGCAGAGGAGATATCAGAACAAACCAGCACAGCATCCTAACTGAAATAGAGAGTATGTAGCACGGGGAGTATAGAGAACCAACTGGTTTAATGATTTTCCAAGATTTTGGAAAGGTGACAAAAATATCCCTTCTCATTCTGAGTCCAGGAAGAAGCTTCTGAGCCTTTTCTCTGTAAAGGCAGCAAAACCTTATTTCTCAAAGAAGACTTTTTTTCTGATATAAAATCCACAGCCTCTGCATCATTGTCATCTTCATATATGTGTGTGTGTATAATTTTATTTATATGTTTATTTTTGGCTATGCTGGATCTTCACTGCTGTGTGTAGGCTTTTCTCAAGTTGTGGCCCTCTGTTGTATTTGCATTATTAAAACTCTCTCCTTTGATGGTTCTCACTCTAATATCTTGTCCAACCCAAAAGGTGATGGAACTGCAGTACGGCAGCAGGCAGGTGGAAAGGAAGGTAGGTCTGTCCAGGAATGGTCAGCCAGACTCTGTTCCTCGGGTGGGGAGACCGACTGTTCCAGTTTGCCTGGGGACTTTCTCAGCCTTAGAACTGAAAGTCCTACATAAGGAGAAACCCCACAGTCATGGACAAATCAGGAGGGTCCGTCACTCTATCTTTCTAAGATGAGAATAGAGAGGGGTAAAGATGTAAAATTAGTGTGAAAAAGCTTTTCCTAGAGTTTCTTTTCCTTGGAGCTAAGGAGAATTTCTAGAGATGGCAATCCCCTGGAAGATGCACTAAAAACACAGATTGATGCTTTCAAACTGTGGTGCTGGAGAAGACTCTTGAGAGTCCACTGGACTGAAAGGAGATCAAACCAGTCAATCCCAAGGGAAATCAACCCTGAATATTCTTTGGAAGGACTGATGCTAAAACCGAGGCTTTGGCCCCCTGATGTGAAGAGCTGATTCACTGGAAAAGACCCTGATGCTGGGAAGGATTGAGGGCAGGAGAAGAAGGGGACGGCAGAGGATGAGATGGTTGGATGGCATCACTGACTCCATGGACATGAGTTTGAGCAAGCTTGGAGAGATGTTGAAGTTCAGGGAAGCCTGGCATGCTGCAGTCCATGGGGTTGCAAAGAGTCGGACAGGAGTTAGTGCCTGAACAACAACCATGCCCACCCCAGATTCTGCTGCAGATGTCAGGGTAGAGAGGAGAATCTGCATTCCTGGCAAGGTCCCATGTGATGCTGCTCCTTCTTGTCCAGGGACCACACTTTGAAAACCACCGCTCTCCAGTTTACAGATCTCCCCTCCAGAAAGTACAGGATTCCTCCGACTGTGATTACACTGGAACCATCTTGCCACTAGGTCTGACCTTGTACGTGCCCACTGAGCCATTTTATTCTTGCCAAAGTCTTTATTGTTCAGAGAAAGCGAGTGAGTGCCAGGCCAGTGATGTGGCCACCACTGATTAATGAGCCTCCTGCAGCCCTTGCATCTTTGGGAGACCCTGGCATGCAGCTTTTGCCCTCAGAGCCCTGCGTTTGAGGGGGAAAGAAATGAGAGGTCTCTTTAGAAAGGCCAGAGGGTGAAGGCTGGAGGGGCCAGGCAAGGCTGCAGATCACTGGAGAAAGACCAACCTGACCCTCTCCAAACCCACAACAAAACCTTTTCTTGAGTGATTAGCCCCAGAGAAAGGTGATTTGTTAAAGCCCTGGGTTCACCGCCTTTGTGTCCTGGGCCTTGGACATCTGGCAGGAGCCAGCGAGTCCTCTGATAGCGGGCTTGAGCCCCCATTCTCACCCAGTGGACTGTGCATCATTGAAACACTGGCTACTTATTCTCATGCTAATCCGTGAACTCGAGAGCAGATGCGAGGCGTTTGGTTCTGTTCTTGAGCGCTTGTAAAGAACTAATGCAACTTTTTGAAAAGGGAAGGGCAGGGTTGGGCTGAGAGAAGGGTGAAGGTGAAGGGGGAGGGGGAAAAGGAGGGGACCAGGGTGAATTCCAGAAAGAAAGAGTTTACTTGAACGACTTTCTCTCTTGGTGGGCAAAGCACTGCGTGCAGTTCATGCAAACTCCAGCCAAAGAAGTATAGAACCGGAAATGTGGATTAATACTAAAGCTGTGGGACACCTCCAGCTTGCAAAGTGGACAATATTCATAGACTGCAAAGGCAGAAAGGCATAGAAGTTTCTCTCCCAATAGGCTCTCATAAGTCTTTTTCTCTCTGTCTTGTGCAAAAACTTTATCTTCTGGAGCATGGAAACTTTATTCCAGCCACTAAAGATTACAGGTGGCGCAGTGGTAAAGAATCCACCAGCCAATGCCTGCCAACACAGGAAAATCCCCTGGAGGAGGACATGGCAACCCACTCCAGTATTATTGCCTGCGAAATACCATGGATGGAGAAGCCTGATGGGCTACAGTCCATAGGGTCACAAAAAAGTCAGACATGACTGAGTGCACACACAGATTGCTTGGCAAACTTATGGCACCCTTCATTTTATAGTTAGAATGCCATTTGAAAATTGAGATAAGTTAAAGGGGAAGCTGGTAGTTGTTCAAAGGACTATGTCTCTATTTTTATATGCATTTCCTAATAAAAAGATATGTATAGATTTATAGAGAGGACAGATAAATAACTTTCAAAGCTGTCAGGCATTTAATACTGTTATTCCTGTGTGGTTCATTTGACTAAAGTGCCTATATTATTGATTACATTGTAAATCTGTTAATGACAACATCGATTCTGTGGAATATCTAGATTTGTTTCCTACACTGTCATCAGGAAAATTCTTAAGGAGAAAGACTTATGATGCATTTGCTGATGGTGGACTGTCCTTCTTGCCCAGAATTTGTGACCTATTTAATGCACACCACGGACACAGGCTGACGTCTGCAAAGCATGCCAACTCAAAATTGTTTACAACTCTCCCCCAGATGTCCTCTCCAGGCCACCAGCTAGCATCACTCACTTTAACGGCTCTGCCATGTCAATAGCCTCTTCATGCTAAGTGACCAGACCGCCACTTTCCACACTTGAATCTTTCAAGAAGTCTCTGAAGTCAGAGTTGTCTAGACTTCCCTAGGGGTGAGAAGAACCTGGAATGCTTGTTACACAAAGACCTCTCTGGAGGGCCCTCCACTACAGACTCTTATGCAGTAGATGAGAACAGGCAGGGGTCCTAGCACACCTGCCAAGAGTCCCAGGTGACTGATCAGCAGAAATCTCTGGATCACATTGTCCAAAAGTGCATGTTTGTGACAATCGTGGGGTGAGCGGGGGTCTCGCATGTAACCTGAGCTACATGCTCTCTGCCCCTTCTCTGCGCATGCTGTCCTCTTTTGTTGGGCAGGTGTTTGGGTGTATAGTATTTAGTTGTAATTTGTAAGATAGCACACCTGTTTGTTTCATGATCTAATTCTTCTTTAGTACACTTGTGTTTAGCTACCTGTGACTTCTGATACCTGGCACATCTGTTTTCACTGTACTGCCCTTACCTGGAGCTTTGTCTCCTGGTACCTGGTCCTCAGGTCTCTGTCTTGTAGAATGATGGGCACAGGGACATCTGGTGATGAAATATATAGTACAGTAAGTGTACGGGCTTCCCTGGTGGCTGGGACAGTAAAGAATCTGCCCACAATGCAGGAGACCCAGGTTCAATCCTTGGGTTGGAAAGATCCCCTGGAGAAGGGAAGGGCAACCCACTCCAGCATCCTTGCCTGGGAAATCCCATGGACAGAGGAACCTGGTAGGTTACAGTCCACGGGGTAATAAAGAGTCGGACACAACTGAGTGACTAACACACACACAGACAGTAAGTGTATAGTATTTAATTGTAATTTTTAAAATAGTGCACCTGTTTCTTTCATGATCTAATTCTTCTTCAGTACACTTGTGTTTAGCCTCCCTTTAGGCGATGCAGAGGTAAAGAATCTGCTTGCCAAGGCAGGAGACACAAGTGGTGCAGTTTTGATCCCTGGGTCAGGAAGATGCCCTGGAGAAGGAATGGCACCCTAGTCTTGCCTGGAGAATCCCATGGACTGAGGAACCTGGCGGGCACAGTCCATGGAGTCGCAAAAAGCTGGATACGACTGTGAACCCAAGAGCATTTTCTTTGAGTCAGTAATGCTATAAAACCTTTTATATGTATTAACTCATTTACTGCTCATGTCAACTCAGTCATCATAGATAATCATATTACTGTTATCCTCCTAACATAGATAAGGAAACTGAAGCCAGAAGAGATTAGGTAACTTGCCCAAGATCAGGCAGCTGACAGGAGGTGGACTCAGGGTTAAACCCAGGTAGTTCAACTCCAGAACTCAGCATAATATACACATCAGTTATCCTTTCATATGATCCCTCAGTTCCTCATCTGTAAAATGGGAGTGTTAGATTTGATCTGAGGTAACCAAGTTTATTTCTACAATGGGTATATGATCAGAAATTCATCTGTGTATAAATTCCAAGGATTTTAAAATAACCTTTACTGAATGAAGAATGTCTACATTTAGTGATTTTTAGATGTGACTCCACCGTGATTCAAACGTACAGGGTGTAACGTATACCTATTTTCTTTCTGTCAGCAATTCATCATTATGTCAGTTTGGTGATGTCAACTTAGTGAAGTGAAAGTTTAGCAGTTCAAAATTGTGTGACTAACGTCATTGCACTTCAGTTGTAATTGGCACTCGATCCAAGGATGCTAGAGGTATACCTGGCAAGGTTACTTCTGCAAAAGAACCAGTGAGACTGGTGGCAAATACTTGCTGCCCTGTGAGGTCACATGTGTTGGCTCAAGTGATAGAGAACGTTTGGTAACAAGCCTCTGGGACACACTGTTGGCCCCCAGGTCACACAAGAGCAGTGGGGTAGAGGAGCGCTCAGCCAGGCTGATCAGCAGGGCATCCTTACTGATACCTGCTCAGCATTCAAAGCATGGTCCAGTATCGAAGATGCTATAGGAGACCTGTAAGGTTTAGAGTGGATACAGATAAAGCATCTTGCTAGTATTTGGTGAGGGGTTGTTTGTTTGTTTTTAAAATACCTATTTATTTACTAGGCTGCACTGGGTCTCAGCTGTGGCGTGTGGGATCTTTAGTGGTGGCATGTGAGCTCTTAGTTGCAGAATGTAGGATCTGGCTCCCTGACCGGGGATCTGTCCTGGGCCCCCTGCATTGGGAGGGTGGAGTCTTAGCCACTGGACCACCAGGGAAGTCTCATATAGCTAGTATTTTAGACTTGCCAATTGGTAAAGAGTCTGCCTGCAATGTAGGAGACCCGGGTTCAATCCCTGGGTCAGGAAGATCTCCTGGAGAAGGAAATGGCAACCCACTTCAGTATTCCTGCCTGGAGAATCCCACGGACAGAGGAGCCTGGTGGGCTACAGACCATGGAGTCACAAAGAGTTGGACTCGACTGAGTGACTAACATAAACAGTACCAAAAAAGCAGCCTCTATACTCATAAAAGCCAATTCCTTTAAATAAAAAAATGAATGAATAAACAAAATATATGGAGATAAAAATGGATGTAAAGATGCATATGTGCATATGTGTATGGGGTTGTGACTTTTAAAAATGTATTTTTTACTCTAGGCCAAGGTCAAAACCAGTTTTAAAAGTACTTCCTTAGGTCTTCTCGTGACCAACAATTGCACCATCTCCAACAGCCCTGTGTCAGCACATGTTATTTTTCTAGTCACTCCCCTCAAATTCATTGGTTTTTACTATTTCTCCCTGTTTGATGCCCACTCATACCTTCTCTTTTCTCCCACTCAGCTTAGATTCTACAGTTTTCCATGGAATGGTTTTCCTACAATCCCTCCCTTAACTCTCTTTTCTTCTTGGACTTCAGAGTATTTGGCAACCTCCACTTCGGGGTCCCTAATCTTGACGCATTTCAGCTGTACCCGGCAACTGACTGAACACAACTCAAGGAAACACCACTGTGCTGATCCGTCATTTGTGACGAGTGCCGAGTGGGCTGCATTTCCTGATAAACTCACTCTCCCACTCTTAGACGACACAGTTTCACACCTTGTGTTTGTTTTCAATCTCAGGCAACTTCTATCTACAAGGAGGCTAAGGTACCTGTCTTCATTTTGTTATATAGCTAAAGACTCCATGATAAACAGTATATATTTTCTGACACTTAGTAAAGATCTCATGAAAGGCTTTAATTAACTGGGTTTGGGTCCTTTGCCTGCTCATGAGTCAATTACTATGGCCAAGTTCTGGCTTTTGTGCTCACCCCTCTAAATCACAGCTGGATCCAGGCTTTCCAGGCCACAAGGACCAAGAATGAGGGGGTGCTCATTTCCCAAAGAGATATTTGGGGTACCTGCAATGTAAGATGAGACAGACTGTTCTTGCTTTACACATGAGGTTCATAACACAATGCCCAGCACGCAACAAAGAAACATTAGCTCAATGCAAACAGCACATAGAAAAGCTTTGGGATGTAGACAAAATTCTATTTAGATAAAAAGCTAAAAACTAAAAAACTTGCATCACTGAACAACAAAAAAATGAAAATAAATAAAATATGAAATTTATTCTTGCTCAAGATTCTAGAACAGACAACAAAATACATCTAAAGAAAGAAGAAAAAAGGAAGCAATAAAGTTACAAGCAAAAATCAATGAATCAGAAAATAGAAAACGGTAGTTTTACTCCTCAGTTGTTTTCTCCTTTTTTATATATAAAATAAATGAACATATGTAACTCTGGCAAGCTTAGTTAAAAGTGATGTGTGTGTTTTGAGTCATGTCCAGCTCTTTGGGATCCCCTGGACTGTAGCCTCCAGACTTCTCTGTCCATGGAACTTTCCAGGCAGGAATACTGGAATGGGTTGGCATTTCCTACTCCAGGGGATCTTCCTCACCCAGACATCAAACCCAAGGATCCAACCCGCATCACCTGCACCTCCTGCACTGGTAGGCAGATTCTTTACCAATGAGCCACCTGAAGGGAGGCTAAACACAAAGGTACTAAATAAGAGTTAGAACCATGAAATAAACAGGTACAATATTATTATTATTGAATACTCTCCACCATTTGAATACTTTGATGAAGAGAATGATTTTAGCATGTTTTTAATGTTCATTGAGCAAATATTATACAAAGGAAACATAAGCATATTGTCATAGAAAGAAATCAATTATGTACAACAAAAACCAAGAACACTCCCTTTTCTGTCTCTCTAGCACTCTTCTAAAAAATAACCACCATCAAGGGTCGAGAGTTCATTTTTTCTTCCACTGGTGCATTTACATATGTATGCATTTATGTCTTCGGTGTCATATGGGAAAATCTACCTGTGAGATAATATTATCCACACTGCTCTGGGACTTACTTTTTCACTTAAGCAAATGAGTTGATGATAAATCTATTGTTGACATGTAGGTCTATCTCATCTGATTTTACAGCTTCAGCATGTTTCCTAGGAAGGTAGACTTTTATATGACTTAAACTACTTCTCTGTTGATGGACAGTTAGGATGTTAGCAACTTTCCTCTTATAAACATGAAAAATGAGTGTCTCTGCATCTTTGAGCTCAAGAGCAAGTATTTCTTTGGAATAAATTCCTGGAAGATTTTTATTTTGATGGAGGGTGGCAACTTGTCTTCCTAAAGGTCAACAATTAACTCTTTTTGAATTTTCTTTTTGTTTATTCTTTTTTTTTTTTTTTTTTGGTTTTACAGAGGAAATTTTATCAAACCGTGAAGAAACAGGCAATTCCAGTACATCCCAGAGCATAAGCAAGCAAGATAAATAGTTACCAAACCCTAACCAAGAAGGCACAAATAGAAAGACAAAGACTAATCCCACTTATGATATCAATTCAAAAATCCTGGGAAAAATGGCAAAGCAATTTCAGCAATACAGTTGAAGACTAATAAATCATAACCAAGAGAGTTTTAGTCTTGGAAAGAAGATATAGTTTTACACGAGTGAACATTAGCAGAAAAATGATATGGTTATCTTGAGAGAGTAGCATTGACATACATATATACATTCAGTTCCGTTCAGTTCCATTCAGTTCAGTCACTCAGTCGTGTCCAACTTTTTGTGACCCCATGAATTGCAGCACACCAGGCCTCCCTGTCCATCACCAACTCCTGGAGTTCACTCAAACTCATGTCCATCGAGTCGGTGATGCCATCCAGCCATCTAATCCTCTGTCATCCCCTTTTCTGCCTGCCTCCAATCTCTCCCAGCATCAGAGTCTTTTCCAATGAGTCAGCTCTTCACATCAGGTGGCCAAAGTACTGGAGCTTCAGCTTTAGCATCATTCCTTCCAAAGAACACCCCAGGGTTGATCTCCTTGCAGTCTAAGGGACTCTCAAGAGTCTTCTCCAACACCACAGTTCAAAAGCATCAATTCTTTGGCACTCAGGCTTCTTCACAGTCCAACACTCACATCCATACATGACCACAGGAAAAACCATAANCAGCACCTGGGTTCTTTGATCTTTGTTTGGTATGCAGGATCTTTACTGGCAGCAGTGAACTTTAGTTGCAGCATGTGAGATCTAGTTCCCTGACCAGGGATCAAACCCAGGCCCCCTGAATTGGGCACACAGAGTCTTAGCCACTGGACTACCAGGGAAATCCTGAAGATTACATTTTTGTGTAAAATACATAGTGCAAAGCCTGGAACATAGTAAATACTGCATGAATATTAATATGCCAGACAAAAATATGTTTTGTCTATTCTTTAGAGTGTAGTGATATTAGCATTAGGTATATTTTACCTTCTTCAAAAATTATATATTGAGTGAATTGAGAGAGTAGCATCGACACATATACAGTACCATGTGGAAAATGGATAGCTTGTGGAAAGCTGCTGTGTAACACAGGAAACTCAGCTCCATGTTCTATNTATATTTTACCTTCTTCAAAAATTATATATTGAGTGAATTGAGAGAGTAGCATCGACACATATACAGTACCATGTGGAAAATGGATAGCTTGTGGAAAGCTGCTGTGTAACACAGGAAACTCAGCTCCATGTTCTATGAAGACTTAGAGGAGTGGGATGGGGGGGACAGGAGGGAAGGGAGGCTCACGAGGGAGGGGATATATATGTGTACTTACATACACACTGATTCACATTATACAGCAGAAGCTAACACAACATTGTAAAACAATTATACTCCAATAATAATCAACTTTTTAAATCATACATTGTGATGTGCTAAAAATTTGCTTTGATAATGACTTTAAATTATCTTTGGACACTTAGAGTATCAATAGATAACTTTATAATAATTTTGCATTTTCTTTTAAACTATTTTGTTAGATGTGATAATGATATTTTGGGGTTTTTTTAATCCTTATCTGATAAAAATCTCTACTGAAATATTTACAAGTGAAATGATCTGAAGTCTGAAATCTGCTTTCAAATATTTCAAAATAACTGGAAAGGAAGTAGATAAAAACAATGTTGACAGAACATTATGGCAGTTCTTTAGATGTTTAAACATGGAGTTACCATATGGCCCAGCAATTCCACAACTAGTTTTATACTCAAGAAATGAAAACATGTCTACACAGAAACTTGTACATGAATGTTAGATGTTAACAGCATTATTCACAGCAACCAAAATGTGTAAACAACCTAAATGTCCACCAGCTGATGAATGGATTAAACAAAATGTGGGATAGCTGTACAATGAAATATTACTCAGTCATAAAAATAAATGAATTACTGGTAGATATATAACATCATGCACCTTGAAAACGCCATGCTAAGTGAAAGAAGCTGGTCACACTGGACACACATGTTCCATTCTTTTGAAATGCCTTGAACAAAGAAATCCCCAGAAATAGAAAGCCGATTCGTGGTTGCTTGTGGCTGGTAAATTGAGGGCAGGATGAGATAGTGGAATGATTCCTAAAGGACTCAGGTTTCCTTCTGAGGTGATGGAAAATTTTTTTTTTTCATTTATACTTTAAATGGATGACTATACTGGCAAGTGAATTATATCTCAATAAAGCTGTTTTTAAGAAAAAGCAATTTATTGCCCAAATGTTGATAATGGTTAAAGTTGAGCAGTAGAATATGGAGACTAAAAGTTTCCAAAATAAAATGTTTAAATGCTCTTTCAGATGAAGTTTAAACCTCCAATATAGGTATGTACTTGGTTTAGAACAGTTCAGTTCAGTTCAGTCGCTCAGTCGTGCCCGACTCTTTGCGACCCAATGGACTACAGCACGCCAGGCTACCCTGTCCATCATCAACTCCCAGAGTTTACTCAAACTCATGTCCACTGAGTCAGTGATGCCATCCAACCATCTCATCCTCTGTCCTCCCCTTCACTCCTGCCCTCAATCTTTCCCAGCATCAGAATCTTTTCAGCTGAGTAAGTTCATTGTATCAGGTGGCCAAAGTATTGGAGTTTCAGCTNAATATATTTAAGGAAACAGGAACAGCTGGGTACTTTCTTAACATGCTAAAAATACATTTATTTCAGACTAAATGCCAGCCTCATTCTTAATGGGGAAATGCTACAAGAATTCTTACTAAAGAAAAGAACAAGGATCTCTACTATTTTAGTACTGTATTCATCACTGAGCTGGTGATACTTTCCTGTGCAACTAGATAAGAGAAAACAATTAGAAGAGAGAAATGGGGAGGAGGCAATAGTCACTATGTGAGATAATGTGGCTGTACAACTGGAGAACATGCAAGCAATCACTGTAAAACTATTTCAGACAGTAAAAGAATCCCATGAAATGGCAACATACAAAAACTGATAAATAGAAATCAATATCTTGCATATATACAGACGTCAAACAGAATGTACATTGGAAAAGCCCTCAGTGATAATAACAACAAAAAACATAAAATGGTAATAAAACTTAGCAAGAAGATATACAGGGTATATAAAAAGATTTTAAAATATTACAGAAGGTCACAAAAGGAATCTTGAGCAAATGGAGAGATAGCTCATGTTCACTGATGGAAAAACAATAGATGTCATTCTCCTTAAAAATTTAATACAATTTAAATAAAAGTATCAGTAGATCCCTTTGAAAATATTCTTTGTCATCAATGTTTTTACTCTGCCAACGGGATGAGGACACTCAGTAATTTATCTCAGGCTTTCACTGCTCCCCAGCGGTAATTTCTATTACATATTGCTCAGAAGAGTCAAAAGATAAAGCTGCTCCCTCAGTTTTCCTCTCTCCAGACTTGGGAATATTAGTAAAATTTCTCAGGCTTTTATGTCCATTCACCAGAATGGTCTCTAAGGATTGAAACAAATGTAGGCACAGAATCAAACCTTACTGCCCAGCTCTATTCCAATTAGTTTTCCTCTTTTTCTTTCCTTTCTTACCTTCTGGTAAATTTTGTAATGGGAGAAAAGTAGCTTGTTTCTCAATTTTTACTCTTTTCTTTAGGTAATGAGTAAAAGAAATTATTGTGAAGATTTTCTGGGAGAGAGATTTTCTGTGAAGAATTTTCCATCTCAAGGGAGAGATGGAGTTGAATCTTTTTTATGAATACAATATTCTCTTGATCCTCACCGATGAATTAATTTTGTTATTGAAAAGTGTTTTTGTTGTTTTTTTTTCTTTTTTACAATTTACCTACAGATATTGTTTCTTCTTTTAATGCAATCGAGTATCGATCTTTCCTGATGGTTCAAAGGTTAACCAAATGTCATCACTGATGTTTGGCTATTTTGTAGCCTATGAACACAGTGAATTCATATCTTTCAAGTCTTGTAAGATTCTCTCTTTCTCTGCCTATGCTTTTCTATGTAGTTTGGGCACTGATAGGGTTACCAGGTGAGGTGGGCTGGCCCCTTGAGACCCAGAGCCTCTGAGAGCTCCCCCTTGCTGGACCAGATTGCAAGCAGTGTGGGTGGGAGGGGCAGAGGAAGAAGGCTGAGCATCTCTTCCTGTCTCGTCACCCTGAGGAATTACTCCTCCACTTTAAACCCACCTGTGACTGTGGCCTTGGGACCACACCGCAGCATACTCATCTTACAGCACGTTGGGTAGCACTTGGATCCCTGTGTCTACTCCATTCTCCTGGCTTCCTTTCACACACTCAGCAACATTTCTGGTCTACTCATTACACTTTTTCCTTTCCTCTCAAAGGTAATGAGTGCTCAGATTACCACATTGATCTAAATTTTCATGAATAATTTTAAGGAATAATTACTGAATCAAGAAATAGTGGAAAATCTGAATATAGCACCCATGATTTTTTTTAATTGTCAATGCATACCCTTTCCCATTAGGGCTCCAGATCCAAATTGCTTTGTGAATAATTTTTATATTACTCTCATATAAATTATTTCTATTCCTGCAGAGTGTGGAGAAAAATGTAGACAATTGGGAAAATAAATCTCTGCATG
This sequence comes from Neotragus pygmaeus, assembly GCA_006410875.1. Lineage (NCBI taxonomy): Eukaryota > Metazoa > Chordata > Mammalia > Artiodactyla > Bovidae > Neotragus > Neotragus pygmaeus. The sequence continues at coordinate 391,719 of SJYV01054125.1, read as the reverse complement.
TTTCTAACCAGCACCTCTGGTGTTCTCAATGTCATCTACAAAATAAAGCAATCACTGTTGAGATTTTTCTCATATTGTGTGACGTCTCTCCACTATCACTACCTGAAGAGAATGACTTATTGTTATAGAGAAAGGCAGATACTCTACTGTCANGGGAAAAATATAGATTTGGGGGATCATCTTAGAAATCCAGATTAGGCATAATTTAAAAATGACAAAATTGAATATAATAAAAGTTTAGCCTTTTGAATGAATATTGATATAAGCATCCCAAATAAAATTTTAGCAAAACACATACAATAGCAAAATAAAATAATAATAATAACAATACTACATTACCAAGAAGGTGAATGTGCACACACTTCAACATTGACACACATCGGTGAAACATTACAGAAAACAAATAAAAAAGAACAGGTATCTCAGTATCTGTAAAACATATTAAACAAAATCCCAGTTAATATGTACTTCTACATTTGAAATGAAGTTATCTAGTTCTTTAATAAGATTAAAAAAATCCATAATGGAAAAAGAACAAACATTACATTTTAATGGTCAAAATACAGAAGTATTCCATAAATAACACAAGCAGAAGGACATCTGATATTGTTGCATTATTATTATAGTTCTAACCAATTCAATGTGGCAAGAAAAATGATTGAGGTGGACAATTTGGAAAGCAGATGTAAAATTTTTGTCTACTAGACATTAAATGATTGTCAACTGAAAAACAATGAAGCTAGTAGGAGTGTCCACCAAGGGTACTAGTTACTGTACATATGTGGAAAAGGCAATAGCTTGCTTATATATCAAGGGGAAACGCTGAAAATATCTTGAAGAAAGATTTATTTACAAAATGATCATACATCTCACTCACATAGGAATGCTACTGCTGCTGCTAAGTCACTTCAGTCATGTCTGACTCTGTGCGACCCCATAGACGGCAGCCCACCAGGCTTCCCCGTCCCTGGGATTCTCCAGGCAAGAACACTGGAGTGGGTTGCCATTTCCTTCTCCAAAGCATGAAAGTGAAAAGTGGAAGTGAAGTCGCTCAGTCGTGTCTGACCCTTATCGACTCCATGGACTGCAGCCTACCAGGCTCTTCCACCCATGGGATTTTCCAGGCAAAAGTACTGGAGTGGGGTGCCATTGCCTTCTCCGCACATAGGAATAACCATAACAAAAGACGCAGGAATGTTATGAAGACAATGAAAAATTCATCCTGTGGCCATGAAATATAATTCAATAAAACAGAATAATTGTGGTGCTCTAGAATACAGCATACAGTGTTCTTGGAAGGGATTACATTTATATGTATGTATATACATGTATATGTGTGTTTGTGTGCGTGAATTTCCTCTCAAGTTCAGTAAATTGAATTAAAGTCCAGTAAAAATGTAAACAGCCTATAGGGGGGTGGTAATTGATGCAACAAACTTCAAATTTCTAGAAAAATAAAGATGTGAGAATAGTCAACACATTTTGAAATGCTAGTCCAGGGTTTAGAATCTCAAAGTGATAGTACAGAAGTAATACTGCAATGATAGAATGTGATCCTCACAGGAATAGCAGTTGAGAGAGAGAGAGAAAGAGAGAGAGAGAGTGTGTGTGTGTGTGTGTGTGTGTGTGTGTCTGAGAGAGATAGTTGTGTCTGACTCTTTGCAACCCTTTGGACTGTAGCCCACCTGTAGCCCTGCCTGTAGCCCAGGCTCCTTTGTCCATGGGATTCTCTAGGCAAGAATGCTGAAATAGGGTGCCAGGACTTCCTCCAGGGGATCTTCCCAAACCAGGAATTGAACCAGAATCTCCTGTGTTGCCTGCATTGCAAGTGGATTTTTTGCCCACTGAGCCATCATAGAACAAAGTAAAATGTTCCAGGACAGATATGAATATGGATCAAGTTAAATGTGGGCTTTCCAGGTGGCTCAGATGGTAAAGAATCTGCCTGCAATGCGGGAGACCTGGGTTTAATCCCAGGGTTGGGAAGATCCCCTGAAGAAGGAAGTGGCAATCCACTTCATTATTCTTGCCTGGAGAATTCCATGGACAGAGGAGCCTGGTGGGCTATTGTCCATGGGGTCACAAAGAGTTGGACAAAACTGAGAGACTAACACTTTTCAAGTTGCATGTAGGAGAAGCATGTCGTTTCAAGTCAGCAAGGAAAGAATAGTTATTGGGAAAACTAGTTCATATTTAAGAAGGTAAAGTTTAAGGTTAACTTGCAATAAGTAGAAAAATTGCTTAGGTAAGAAACATGCTCAGAACACCCCTTTCCTGGTAATTTTTCTGTCTTGTTCATGATCTCTTAGGATATTTAGTGACCTAGATTGAATTTCCCTGTTTATAAAGGGAAAAAAGAGATTTAATGATATACAAAGAAGAAACTACTTTTTAAAATCACTATAGAGCCATGTCTAGAATGTTATTATTTTTTTTCTGGGCAAATGGGTCTATAAAAACCACATTCTTATACAGTCCTGGATTTGAATTATCCCACATTCTTTAAAAGGGTGAAAGCTGTGTCAGAGGCTAAGCTGTAAAAAGCTCAGACATGAGCTTGGGCTTTTAGTGTTTAATTAGTAAAGATAAGCTTTATCTTTGCAGCCCCAGCTAATATTATGCCAGAAGTTGAAAGGCAGAATGCTAAAGAGATGGGGTGTGATCAGATGGATAAAATGACCAAGTCCATATGCAGAAACTATCAGCAGGAATGAATCTTGCACCCAGTTGCTTAATAATATGTCTGGAAAAGGTATACTATTGTGTAGAAACAATAATTGGAACTAAGAAGTAAAATAAAACCCATTTGTTGAAAGAAGTACTTTGCCTCAGGTGTCAAGGCATGTTCTAATGAGCTAAGCCTAGTGGTCCATACCTACTTCAGAGAGTGTGTTGTTTAGTCACTCAGTCGTGTCCAACTCTTTGTGACCCCATGGACCATAGCCCACCAGGCTCCTCTGTCCATGGGATTTCCCAGGCAAGAATACTGGAGTGGTTTGCATTTTCTCTTCCAAGGGCTCTTCCAGACCCAGGGATTGTACCTGAAACTCCTGCATTGGTGGGTGGATTCTTTACCACTGCCCCACCGGGGAAGCCCTCAGTCTTCAGTTCAGTTCAGTCACTCAGTTTTGTCAGACTCTTTGTGACCCCATGGACTGCAGCATGCCAGGCTTCCCTCTCCATCACCAACTCCCGGAGCTTGCTCAAACTCATGTCCATCACTGAGTAGGTGATGCTATCCAACCATCTCATCCTCTGTCGTCCCCTTCTGCTCCTGCCTTCAATCTTTCCCAGCATCAGGGTCTTTTCCAATGAGTCAGTTCTTCCATCAGGTGGCCAAAGTATTACAGTTTCAGCTTCAGCATCAGTCCTTCCAATGAATATTCAGGACTGATTTCCTTTAGGATTGACTGGTTTGTAGTAGTTAAGAGAATGTAGTGGGCACAAAAAAAAATCTCAAGTTGGAAATCAAGTATTCACAAAGTAAATTTTTTATACTTTTGAAAGCTGCACGGAATTTCCATTTTTAGTGCCTATTTTAACAAGTGGCAAAAATGTAATCATAGTCCATTCTGGGTACCCTTGGGGTCTCCTTCTGTTTCCCTTGCTCCCATCCCCTTATCCATCCCTCTGCTCCCACTCTGTTATCTCTTGTTTGGTCTTAGAGATGCTAAGATATCACAGACAATCTGAGCTTGGGCCATTGTTACTGTCCACTGGGCATCTGACGAGGTGTACTTTGTCCTCCCTGTCCTTGGTCACAGCGCATGCCTATTGCAGTTGCATCATGCCTTGTTCCTGGCCTCTAGGCATCTCCAGACCCTGCATCCTTATCTGGACCCCACTGCCTCCTGGTTGTTGCTTCTTCCATGACTCTCGCATTTTGAGGGGGGGTAGTTGTTGCTGGTGCTTCCTGCTAAGGAATCTCACAGCCCTTCTCCTTTGCTCTGAGGTGGGGGATATCGTTGAGGCTTGCCCTTTCTCTGGGTTTCCCTGGAGGCCGTTGCACAAGTCTCCTTCGCTCTCAGATTCCCTCGGCTCATCTAGAGAGTCTAGCTTCTGCCAGACATAATCTCTGGAGGAGGGCGGACAGGAAGCATCAGCCTGTTTCTCTCCTACTTTTTTTCTGACTCATATCTCCTCCTGCAACACAGGAAAGGTTAAAAATCTTCTCTAGAAGTGGAGAACTAAGGAAACTCACTCAGAATCACCTTATCACTCACGGCTGTTGTTTATGCCTCACATCCTTCTAAAGTTCACCTAAAAGATTAACTCGGTTTGGATCTTCTACCATAAAAGCTATGGTTTTCATTTGTTTGTTTGTTTTTTTAGGTGGACCAATTTTAAAATCTTTATTGAGTTTGTTACAGTATTGCTTCGGTTGTTTTATGTTTCGTTTTTTTTTGCTGAGAGGGACCTAAGCTCCCCGATCAGGGATCGAACACACACTCCCTGCAGTGGAAAGAAAAGTTTTAACTGGACCACCAGGGAAGCCCCTATGATATCTTTTAAATAAAAGAAACACCAATATTATAGTGAAACAAACAAAAAAAATTATGGGCTGAGCCTAAAGGGGATCAGTACTGGGTGTTCATTGGAAGGACTGATGTTGAAGCTGAAACTCCAATACTTTGGCCACCTGATGCAAAGAGCTGATTCATTTGAAAAGACCCTGATGCTGGGAAAGATTGAGGGCAGGAGGAGAAGGGGACGACAGAGGATAAGATGGTTGGATGGCATCACCGACTCAGTGGACATGGATTTGGATGGACTATGGAGTTGGTGATGGACAGGGAGGCCTGGTGTGCTGCAGTTCATGGGGTTGCAAAGAGTCGGACATGACTGAGCAACTGAACTCAGTTGCTGAACTGAACTGAGCATCCTCTACTTTCAGAAAAGAAATAGAGAAGAAATTAAAAACAAAAAACTCACATAAGCCACCTTGATTCAACTTTTAGCTCCCTGTAATTTATGTAAATAGGTACCATTTTTTTCAATTAACTGTTCTTAATTCTTCTGATGCTTAGCTTTTATTGTACCCAGGCGATTTTGAGAACCTGAGCGATCAGTCTACTAAAAATGTCCCTTGGTCCTTTTGCATGTTAACTCACCTCTTGATAAGGTGTATTTCCAAACGTGCACCCATTTCTTTCATATGTCACAGAATCGGAAAGAATTGACTCAGGACAGAAGCAAGATACATGAGTAATTATCAAACTTTCCAATTTTTTTTTTTTTTTTGCCAGATCAATAATTCATGAAAGTGACCATTTGTCAAGACCTTAGTTAAAGTCCTATCCCTCAGGGGAGGTGAGTCCCTGGAGAAATAATAGAACAAAAAAAATTCCAGATACATGGGTGGAATGTCCCTCACCTGGTCTCAGAGTAAAGCCAGCCCTCACTATCTGCAGCTGAGGCCCCTGTCTGTTCAGAAAACATTTGTCCTCTGCGGTTCCTGACAACAGCGAGCCTTTATAAAGTTCAGGATTATATTTCTTGAGGCGCGTTCTGAGAACAGTGAATGTTATGGGATAGGACATGGGTAAGAGGAGTCCATGGTCCAAGATGCTTGGAAAACATTGGATGAAGCAAATTTAACTGGTATCTTTACTAAAACATCATCTCAAAGACTGTAACATGCTAATGTCTATTGAGAATACTCAAGAGGATACAGTCTTTCAAATTTATTATATTGCAGAATACTTTGCTATGGAACACATGCCAGGATTCGGGATGTAGCTGGGGAAACTCTGGCCTCTTTCAACACTGGAAATGGCAAAAAAAAAAAAAAAAAGGCTTGAGCATCCACTCAGAGTGAGACCTGCTAGAAGCAAGCCCAAGCTCCTACCTGGCCTTTAGTAAATATCATTAGTCTCTCCCCCTCATCATCCTTTCTTTTCCAAACTTCAGAGACTAATACTGGCCACTAACAGCAGTAAGACAGCTTCCCTGGTGGCTCAGCAGTGAAGAATTCACTTGCCATTGCAGGAGACACAGGTTCAGTTCACGGGTCAGGAAGATCCCCTGGAGAAGGAAATAGCAATCCACTCCAGTATTCTTGCCTGGGAAATCCCATGGATAGAAAGGCACAGTAGTCTACAGATCACAGGGTCACGAACAAGTCAGGTACGACTCAGTGACTAAGTAACAACAAAAACAGTGGTAAAAACACTTCTTAATATGGTCTTATAATAATTTTGCTTGTTTCTCAGTCTGGAAATACCACTATGCTCATCTCCACCTGCAACAATCTTACTCGATCCTCAACGAGGTTCTTCTTCAATTCCACTTACTTTGGGAAATCTTGGCCATTTTTCAGGGCACATCCAGGAGCTGGATATGAATCTGGTGAGTGGGTAGCACTCAGTCATTCGCTGGAACACAGTGCACTGTTGCATTCTAAAGAGTGTGTGCATGTTTTGTCTCATTGAGATTACAAGCCCCTAAGACCTGTGTTTCCCCACATGCAGGACATCAGCTGCTTGCTCATCCAGATCCATGTCACCCCCCTGCTTCTGCTCCAGGAGGCTCACCTGGAGAGCTGACATCAACAGGCTCCCAAGCTCTCTGGCTTCCATGATGGTTTGTGGTGCCAAACACATGCTGGATTTTGAAGACTTTGTAGGAAAAGAAAGAACATAAATGACTTCAGTCATTTTTATATTGACATGTTAAAATCTCATTTCTAGGTATGTAGGATATATTACTAAAATTAACTTCACCTGTTTCTTTTTACCGTGTTTAGGGTGGCTACTAGACATTTAAAATGACCTATGGGGCTTGTATTCACGGCTTGTGTTTTATTTCTAAGGTACAGGGCTGCCCTAGAGCTAGATATGGTGTGAGTGGTTCTGAGAACCCCAGCCTCCTACCCAGTGTGGGTGTTTAATACCCACGTAAAGGAAATACCTGTACTTGGAATGTGAGAGCCATGTTGCAGCTGAAGCTAGAAGGGAACTTGGCCACCACCATTTCCAGACGGGGAAACCCAACCATGTTTGTAAACATTTATGGGATTGCACATGTTTTCAGAATAACTTTAAAATTATCTTCTTTTTTTTTTCTGGTCTTACTTCTGCAAGTCAGACTGAAACACCTAGAGATAGACTAAAATATATTAAAGCTCAACTAGATTGTTGACACCCAGTATTAGGACACAACGAGGCATTAAAGCTTGGCAGGACTTACTGCTCATCCTTGTAAAAGCTCATTGGTTTATGGCAGCAGAACCTAACAAACTCTTCACCAGTGGACAGAAAAGGCTGGGATTGGCACTTCATAAACAGAAAACCACGTCCAGCCCTGAGTATTTATCCAGCTGGCACACATACAGCAATTCCACCCAGGCACCCAGAGTCAGAAACCGCCAGATCGCTCTGGAAAGGTTATAAAGACTTCACTTCCACGCCAGATTGAGCGCGGGAAGGCAGGCGGGCCAAGTCCCCACACTGGGCAGCGGGAGCCCCCCGCACCCTGGGGCTCGGTGGCCGCGGCCAGCCCTGGGCAGCACCCCCCGGGCGCCCCGAAAGCCGCCCGCACGGCCTGCAAGGGTGAGGGGGAGGCGGCCAGGCTACCGCCCACATTGCGGGGCACCCTGCCGAGACCAGGAAACCAAGAAATCGGGAACAAATCGGACTGGAATTAAAAACCGCCTCATGCAGGTTCCACGGGCCACCTCCCTCCATTAAACAGCAAGGCGATTTGTAGGCCTTTCTGACCCGCTCTCTGAGGAGCGCGGGGAGAGGATGTAGGGTCGGGGGGGGCAAGCGAACCAGGAAACCGCTGCGCAGGAGAGGACATTTAACTCCTCACTGGGGCGCGCGCACGCTCGCGCACGAAAACACACACACACACACACACACACACACGTACAAACAACACTAAAAGAATTCCTTCATCAAAAACTGGGCCTATGGATTTGGAATCGGAGTTAATATCTTAAAAAAAAAAATTCTGAATTTCTCCATTTGATTCAGTTATTGGCTCATTTCCTAAGAGGTTGGTCCTTTCCAGGTCCAGGGAAACTTTGATCATCCTGAACTAACATTCGGGAAACAATGAAATGAAAAAAAAAAAAAAAAAAAGCACCAAAAGCTGCTGCGGGCAGAAGGCTTCGCCTGGGAGTCCGCAGCGGACAGCAGGGTAGGTAGGAGGCGAAGCCGCAGCGAAGGAATCCAGTTCGCCCGGGACAGCCCGGGGCGCGGCGCGCGGCGCGGTCCCGGGAACCGCCGCCAACGAAACTTCCAAAGGTTCGCGGAGGTGGGGAGCTGGCGGCTCCGCGATCAGGACGGAGCGACCCTGGAGGGAGGGACCCCGAGGACAGGCATCGGAAGGGTCGGGGCTGCGCTGGGCTGAGTGGCGTCGGAGTGGTTTGGGAGCCCCTGATGGAGCTCGGGCCTCGCGGGGTGGATGTCAGGTCCCGGGAATCCGGCCCCCGCGCCTGCCGGTCGGAGGTCCCAGGAGCCGCCGCAGACCCGGCCCGGCTCCGAGGGGGCGAGGCAGAACTGCTGGGGTGGAGGGGGCGGGGTGGGCGGAGTAGGGAAGGGGCGTCGCCTCGGTCGCCCCCGCCCTCTCCGCGGTCATTGGGCGGCCGCCGCGGGGTCCGCGCCACCTTCTCCCCGGCGCACCCGTGCGTCCCCCCTTGCGCTCCTCCGGGGGCTGGTCCGGCCCCGGCCGCTGACGTCACCGACAAGTTTGCTGCCCTCGGAGCTCCACGTGTGGCGGCGGCGACTGCCCGGGAGGCGGCGGGGAGGCGGGGAGCGCAGTGGCGGCGGCTGCAGACGGGTCCCGCGCAGCCCGGTTCAGCCGCGCCGCTCCCAGGTGGGGCCGAGAGCCGCCGGAGCGGCCGGGCGCGCACGGAGAGGAGCGGACGACTGGGCGCGGCCCTTCTGGCTCCCGCTCGGGCAGAGGGACTCGGGGGACCTCGCCCCAGGGCCGGGAGCGCGCACCCAGGCGGGCCGGGGATCAAGCAAGCGGCGGCTTGGAGGCGCTGTCCCCACCGCGGTCTGGAGCGCGTGAAGCCCAGCGGCCCGGGAGCCGCGTCCGCTCTCCGGGACCGAGCGAGGGATGCACGATCGCTGAGCTGGGACGCGCGCTGAGCGGCTGCTCCGGCCCGGGGCTGAGACGCATTCCTTCGCCATCCGCCGCCGAGATCCCCGTTCCGGCAACTCTCGGGGACCTGGGGCGCCGAGCGCGGCCCCGGGCAGAGGACTTGGGCGAGTTTAAGACGATGGTTTCTTAAGCACGGCTTCACGTCCCCCTTCCCGCCCCCTCGACTGACCGGAGGCTGGGATCCCGTGCGCGGCTCCGGAGCCTCCATCTCCCGGAGGAGCCCCGGCTGCTGCCGCCCGGGCAGCTCGCACGGCCGCAGGGGCGCAGGGCGATGTGGCCTCGGTCCAGCGCGCAGGAGCCCCCGGAGGATGTCCCAGCACCTGGCGGAGTCCCGGCCTAGCATGGCCCGCGCGCTGCCCGACGTTGCCTCCGGCTAGGATGGCCCCTCCGGGCCCGGCCGGCGCCCACCCCACCTCGGCCGAGCCGCTGTCCCGCAGCGTCTTCCGCAAGTTCTTGCTGATGCTCTGCTCTCTGCTCACGTCCCTCTACGTCTTCTACTGCCTGGCCGAGCGCTGCCAGACCCTATCGGGCCCCGTCGTGGGGCGATCGGGCAGCGGCGAGGAGGCGGGGACCCCGGGCCGCGGCGTTCCGGCCGGAGGCCCGGGAGAGCTGGCCGCGTGGCCCTTGGCCGCGCGAAGGAAGCGTCTCCTGCAAGTGCGGCCGCGGCCGAGGCGCCGGCCGCCCGCCCCGCGGGACGACCGCGAGGAGGCGGCCGGGGAACAGGAGCCCCCCGGGCTGGCGGGGAGTCTCGGCGGCTCCGGGGCCGGGAGCAGCGTGGCCGAGACTACGCCGGGGACCTTGGCCCTGCTGCTGGACGAGGGAAGCAAGCAGCTGCCGCAGGCCATCATCATCGGCGTCAAGAAGGGCGGCACGCGGGCGCTGCTGGAGTTCCTGCGCGTGCACCCCGACGTGCGCGCCGTGGGCGCAGAGCCCCACTTCTTCGACCGTAGCTACGACAAGGGCCTCGCCTGGTACCGGTGAGCGGACGTGGGGCAGGGAGGGGGCGGCCGGGGCTCGCGGTGGGGGCCCCAGGAGCCCGTGGCGACCCTCACCGAGTGCATCTCCCTCCTCGGTTTCATCAGAGGGCAGAGGGTCACCAGTAGAGGGTCACCTCTCTGTCCTTAAGACGAGAGGTCTTTCCCCCACCCTACCTCTGTCTAAATATGGCGAAATATTTAGTACTAAACCCCTGTATTTTAGATTTGCCATGTAGACATTATTTCCACAATAAAGTGGGTGAGGGTGGGGCGAGGTGGGGGCGGTGGATATTTTGGCCTTGGAGATATTTTTCTTTAGTTTTTCGGATTCCTTTCTCCCCAAATAGCCCATCTCTTGATTTTCTCCAACTCTGTGGAAAGTAGAGAGAGAGAGAGAGAGAGAGAGAGAGAAAATGTCCCTGCCAAGTTAGAAACCTGCTCACCAATTACTAGACAAGTAACCTAGTGGATCCTTTCCCCAAGGAAACCTGTTTCTATTTCTCCTTTATCTTCTGGGCGGTTCCCTGGGGTTAATGCAGTCTTTGCCGTAGCCTATTTATTTACTTATGTTAACTCTTTGCCAGAGAATTGTCCTGGGTGGTAAGTAATATAGATAATTGTTCTGAGTGGTAAGTAATACAAACATTTAAGTGTCAAGAACTAGACTCTAGGTTTGGGGGTATGTATGTGAGTGTGTTTAAAAGAAGGCTTTGTTGGCAATAACTTGTTTAGGGCAAGGAAATTGTACAAAATGCCTTCTGTATTTGTGGGAAAGAGTACCTTTTGTCTCTGGACTGGCAGAAACTTTTCTAAAGATCTTCAGACAATTCCCTTTATAAATGAGGTAGCCGAAATTTTTGTTAAAGGAAGAAAAGTGGGGGGAAAATAGGAATCTTGGTAACGCTGTGAAAAAAACTTCCTAATGCAGTGTAGGAAACAAGGCTGATTTAGATCTTAATCTTAAATTTGCCAGTCGTCTCAAATTCAGACCACCTTTAATAACAGAATAAGCCAAACTCTAATAAATCTTAGCATCACCTGGGTTTTGTTTGCCATAAAATATTGGTGCTTTTTTTCTCTCCTCAGAGCATAAGGAAAAATACGCTGGAATTTTCCGTTTTCTAAAGTTTTATCTTGTTCATTAAATGTGCCTTCTCCTTATTATTTTAACTGAAATGATATTACAAAAGTTACAACACCATTTAAGTATATTTCAAAAGCCCACTCAATTAGTCATTCATCCCCCAAAGAGAAATGGACATGATGTGACAAGTTTATTTACTTGAGAGTCAAGCACAGGAAGCAAATTTACAGTAACCCAACTCAGGAGAAAACGGTTTCGTCCTAAAAGTCAAACTTGAACATTAAACATGTTTCAAACAGTAACTTTCCATTTGTTGGAAAGAAAAACAAACAGCCTTCCCATGCTATGGGATATATATCATTTAAAATCATCAGCCACTTAAAAAAATCCCCTTGTGTTTCTGTCATTTCTGTTGTATCCTCTGGGAAGTTCTTATAAAAATGACCTGTTGAATCTGGAAACAACAGGTCCTTCTTCTTAGCACAAAGGCAGCTCTGTTTTTTCCATCAAGAACACAAGAAAGGAGTGATTAAAGACCCCCTAAAACTCTTATCTAAAGCAGTTTGCATTGAATGCGGCCTGGTACATGGCTGTAAGTGAACACATTTCAAGCCGACTGCCCCAAAACATCTAAGACAATGTTGGACTCTGAGGTGCTGTTATGTACAGTGAAATATTTAGTACTAACTCCCTGTATTTTCGTTTCGCCACATAGACTTTATTTCCACAAAGTAGGATTGTTTCTTCCCGTTTCAGAGATGAGTATCTGAGGGTACAGTATATCCAGAGAGCTGGATCTTATTTTCTGTGGACCTTTCTGAGCTTGTGTAAGAGAAAGAAGGTTTCAAGGTAACTAGAAACACAAGTTGGGTGTTTTTTTCTTTTTTTTTTTTTTTAGAAGGGAGAGGCAATTTAAAAAAAGAAGAAAAAGTCATAAACTTTTAGGCTGCTTTCTTTCTTGGAAATTGGATGCATGCTGTAAAGTAAATATCTCCTTGGATTGTTTACTTGGGTAGAGGAGTTTTATAAAGCAATTTATGGTGGTTACAAAAATAACTGCACAGTAGACTTCATGGTTTGGTGAATTTAATTTTCTAAGTGTTGGAGCAATGTCTTTGTTTTACCATTTGCAGTGGTCTTTTATTGGATGCATAAATTTAACTCAATTACATGGAAAACTCTTATTAAAAAAGTCCAACCTATGGAGGCTGAATTATGCGATTATTTAATGAAATTTTGCCACAGTTCTCTTTCATCTTGGTTCTGAATTTGGAGTTAGATGTTTGTGGAAAAGACTGAAGACTTAAACATGAAAAAGAAAATCACACACAACACCATCTATTAGGCACGTTTTAGCTCTTGTGTTTAGCCAGTATTTTAGCTAAAGGGATTCCTTTTAGACTTTCCTGATTCAGTCCCAAAATTGTAATATAGGATTTCTAACACACACATGAAATGCCACCCCCCTCCCACACACACACAGGAACAGAAAGAAAACCGTAGTATTTGAGCCCTGAAGTGAGTTATTCTAAGCCAAAAAAAAAGTCTGTACAATATTTTTTAGATGCTCATTGACATGGGAGAATCATCCAAATCTAGCTTTGTTTTTTCACCCAGTGAAGTTTCTCTCCATTCGCCAGAATAGTTTGTTGTGGCAGCGCCCCCTACTGTCCTGATGGGGGCACACATCTGTTGCTGATGGGAAGTTGGGAGAAAAATCTCTTGGAAATTGAGTTTGATAGTTTAAAACGCTTGTTGCTAGGACGTGTCAATACATTTCTCTCTCTGTGGAAGAAAATTAATGGTACTTTTTAAACTACACCCCAGAAATAGTGTAGTTAATGGTTTCTTCGTTTGGACAAGTGTGTAGCAAAGCTTAAGAAAACAAGTTTATTCAAAATCTCTAAAAAGGAAATTATTCATATTGGTTTAAAATGTCCGAATAGTACTCTCAAATCAGTGAAACATAGGGACATTTTAGTATGCCAGGGAATTTGTTAATGATAATTTAGAAAGCTTCAGTGGAGTTTTCTGGATATGAAACTCCACCCTGATGGGGTTTAGAAAACATTCCGCGTAACTTAATTTAGCTGACATGCTATCAAGGACAACGACAAATGTCTGGCTCATGCATCATGGGAAAGCAGTCTTCACCATGCTGTGTCTCCTCGTCCATCGGACGTGTGGCGGGTTCCTCGAGAAAAGTGGGGAATTGTTTCATTAATTTCAAAACTTTAAGATCTCTTCTGAAAGTTAAGACCAGATACCTCTGCTGTAGTTCAAGACCAGGTGAACTTGGAGTTTAATAAGAACCCCCCTCCACCACTCTGCTTGTATATTTGCACCGATTATAATGTATGGTTATTTTTCTCCTAAAAAGATACCTTAGCTTTTATCTTACCTCCTACGATAAAAAATACCTATTTATAAAGTATTTAAAGATACGTGTGTGGGCTTTTACATACTATGTATTTGTATATGTATGTATATGTTTGCATTCTGTAACACTTCAGTCTTTTACTTTGGGACAAGATAGTTAAGTGTTCGTTGTCTAATCTCTTATGCTAGCATATCTCATTCCTATATTTTGATTCAGTTTTTTTTTTTTTTAGTGAGACCGGATGATTTCCACAGAGAAAAATGTTGCCAATATTTTCTTACTCTGTAGCAGTGGTCCCCAGCCTTTTTGGCACCAGGCACAGGTTTCGTAAAAGACGATTTTTCCACGGACTTGGGGTGGGGGTGGTTTCAGAATTATTCAAGCGTATTACATTTATTGTGCACTTTATTTCTGTTATGGTTACGTCAGCTCCACCTCTGATCGTCAGGCTTTAGGTCCTGGAGTTTGGGGACCCCCATGTAGTATCCAGGAAGATGAGAGGTGACTCAGCTTGGAGTTCAGGAGATGGTTCTTTCCCTGGCTTCAGAATGTGAAGCTCTCTGGCCCATCCCGATCACGGCCTTGTTTATCATCCCCGGGAGAGGCAGGCTGAGCAGAAGCACTTTCGGTTCGTATCGGGGGTGATGGGCGTCTCAGAGCAGCTGGGAGCAGNGAGATGGTTCTTTCCCTGGCTTCAGAATGTGAAGCTCTCTGGCCCATCCCGATCACGGCCTTGTTTATCATCCCCGGGAGAGGCAGGCTGAGCAGAAGCACTTTCGGTTCGTATCGGGGGTGATGGGCGTCTCAGAGCAGCTGGGAGCAGCTGTAGAGCACCCCCGTGTTCGCTTTCCCACCCTTGTGAACCACCAGCCCTTCTGCAGGAAGGGTGGGGGATGAAATTTGAGCCACAGGAGGCTGGCCACCCATGCAAGGTCCTGGGGACTGCCGTCCAAAGAGGCCCTGTGTCCTCAGAGGGGAGTGAAGGACCTTGGAAGGAATGAAAGGTCGAGGGGGGAAGTGGGGAGAACCAGCTTTGGGCACTGAGTCCTGTGTCTTTGGAGGGCGAAAGGGCATCCTGTCCTTCATTCGTTTGCTCCCAGGAGTCCTCAGTGACTGGACGCGTTCCATCGAGTGGGAGGTTGCAAACAGTGCCTTCGAGACGCCTCATGCTGCCATTTTGTTTTGGGTTCATGCCCTGGTAGACCTCCCCAGCAAGACAAGTTCAACAGTCTCGTCTGTGTGTATGTGTGTGTGTGTGTGTGTGTGCGTGCATGCGTGCGTGTGTGCGTGCGCGTGCACTCAGGTTTGTGCATGAACCCACATTCAAGAGCAGGCGCCCAGTAGGTGGAGAAAGTGATAAGGATTGATAACAGGAATGTTACTTAGTGGTTAGGGAACTTCTGAGCAGTATCAGACTCAAGCGAAACAGGGTCTAGGATATTGAGTCCAGCCATTAAAACAACAACAGCAAAGCCATGCTTGGTACAGCCGAGAGTGGGAATGCCTGGTGTAAGTGATTATTCGCTTAGAGCGATGAGCTTCATCACAGGCTGATAGAGCGTCTGTGAAGCGCACGGCCATCTAGGAGCTAAAATCCTTTTGTCATCTGCCTTCCCTAAAAAAAACCAAAACCTAAAAACGCTCTGGCCTAAATATTTGTCTCATGGAAATGTCTGTGGATGGGCCCAGAAAGAGAACATGCCAAATCTGTGTTCTGGAAGGGTCATGAGAACAAAATAAGCTTTTGCAGTTAATGACAAGAGGGAGTGACCTTACACAGGCCAGAAGCTCCTGTCTTAGGAGGAGAGTGTCACAGAGCAAACAAACCCACTTAACATAAACAACTAAGGCTTGCCTGTCTCTACGGGATGCGTCTGAACAACTCACATCACACTTACCATCACTCAGGTTGCTGGGTCGGAAACTTCATAGAGGAAGCACTTTTCCTTAGGGAAAAGCTTTCCCTTTTTCCACCAAGGAACAGGAACTTAGCTGATAAAGAGCATCATTTTCCCGTGTGCTTCCTAGTGATACTGGACTTGAAGCTTTGAGAAAGTTTGTGTCTCCTTAAGAGATGAATCCTTATTGTGGAAGTGAGGTTTCTTATTAAGGCATATGCCTTTAATATTATAACCAGAGGAAATTGCACTTCAGTCATATTTTGGCTCCCTAGTCTTTGCGTTTGTAAGAATGTCTTTAAAATGTTTGCCAGCACTTTAAAATCTTTGCTAATTTGATACAGTTAAAAAGTCTCTATGGGCATAAGGATATTGATACAATTAATAAATAAGCCTATATGAAATAAACTTATGTGAAACCAGAACCTAGAAATTGAGGAAATGCCGAGTTCAGAGACCTGAAGCATATTCCCAGCTGCTTGCCTTCAGTGGTACAACTTCTGATTTTTTTATATCACTCGTGTGGTCTTGACTGTTACATTTAATCTGTGATCCTTTGAAAGCTGTATTCAAGAAGTTCAGATTTGCTGTCAGATGGCTATAAATGTGGGCTTCCCAGGTGGCTCAGTGGTAAAGAATCCACATGCCAATGCAGGAGACCCAGGTTCCATCCTTGGGTTGGGAAGATCCCCCGGAGAAGGGAATGGGAACCCACTCCAGTATTGTTGCCTGAAAAATCCCATGGACAGAGGAGCCTGGCTGTTTACAGTCAATGAAGTCCTAAAGAGTGGGACACGGCTTAGTGAGCGAACACACACATAAGGCGGTAAATGTTTAAAAAAAGAAAAGAGGAAGTATTTAGTAAGAAGGAAACTTAGTATTTGACATTAGGCTTGTGATATTCTTGCAAAATTTAAAAAAAGAAAAAATATCCTGTTCAGGGACTCTTGAGAGCAGCCCACTTTGAATGTGACATTTAGCGCCACCTAGTGGGAGGGAGAGTCAGCAAGGAACCCAAAGGGCTGAACTTTGGAAAACTTCATCTTGATCAGAGTATATTTGGTCTCCCCATTTTTTAAAAACAAGGAGGGAAAATCATGTTGGGTAGCACTTACAGCCTCTCTGCCTGAGCCCACTCTTTCAGGCAGGGAGGTTATCCTTTTGAGAGAAATAAAAAAGACCTGCCTTGACAATAAACCTGAAAAACGAGGTAGAAGTGATTAGGAGATTTGTATTAGAAATGTGCATGCCTGAAGGAAATACCATATGCACCAGATTAGTTTTGTTAGTGTGTTTTGCCTCTGCTTCTGAAAACCAGCTTCACATGAAAATACTTCCAGATGATTTTTTATTTCAACATCAGTCATGCAGTCTTATTTCTTCCACCCTGTTGGACAGGCTCTTGAGGAGGGTCCCAGGATTCTTAAGGGGTGGCACCCAGAAGCCTGTTTAACCCTTGACATGCCTGAGTTACACTTTGGAAGATCTGTCCGTGTGGAACAGTCTTATAGGAAGGTCATTTCAGAGTTTCCAGCAGGAGACGGCTTCCTGTGAAGCCATCCAGGGCTTGGGGAGCGGGGTGGGCAGGTACACAATACTATGTATAAAATAGATAACCAGCCACAGACCTACTGTATAGCACAGAGAATTCTACTCAGTATTTTGTAATACCCTATATGGGGAAAATATCTGAAAAAACAGATACATATGTGTATCTGAATCACTTTGTTCTAGACTGAAATTAATGCAGCATTGTAAATCAACTCAACTCCAGTTTTTTTTGTTTTTTTTTTAAGTAAGCATGGGTGGTAAGGGGCGTATAGGAATGTTACAGTGGAGGAACCTGGCAGACCCCACCCAATCCAGGTGATGTGGGTGACATCCCCTTGTTTTCCTATTGAGATCTGTGTGTGTGTGTGTGTGTGTGTGTGTGTGCGCGTGTGTGAGACAGTCAGTCATGTCCAACTCTTTGCAACCCCATTGACTGAAGCCCATCAGCTCCTCTGTCCATGGGATTCTCCAGGCAAAAATACTGGAGTGGGTTGCCATTTTCTTCTCCAGGGAATCTTCCCAACCCAGGGAATCGAACCAGAGTCTCCCACACTGCAGCAGATCCTTCACCATCTGGGCCACCAAGGCAGCCCCTGAGAGCTGGTATCCCCTGGGGCCGTGCAGGAAGGAAGGCTTCATGTGCAGGGTCGTCTGCCCCTGCCAAATGCTCAACCCCCGTCTGGTCATGAGAAAACATGAATGTATGGGGCAGCCACAAAATACCTGAGCAGCATTCTTCACAAATGTCGAGATCGAGACTAGCAAAAGAAGGGAGCGGACAAAAGAGACTAATTACTCATGAGTACGTAGAATCTGGTACCGTCCACTGGGTCCCGGCAATAGAAAAAGGCCATTGATGAAAAACTGAGGATATGTGACTGGCGTGTGTGGTTTAGTTCATGGTGTCATAGCAAGGTTAGTTTCCTGGATTGATCCTTTACCAGGGAAGATGATAACCTGGGGGGAAGCTGTCTGGGTGAAGGGGTTTCTGAGAAGTTTCTGTACTGTTTTGTTTACAATTTTCTTGTCTAGAATGATCCCAAAACCAAGGGGAAAAGAGCATCATTAACAAAGAAGGCAGAGGGGTGGGATGAGGGTTCAAGAAGGGTTCAAGAGGGAGAGGTTATATATGTACTTTTAGCTGATTCAGTGTGTTCTATACCAGAAACTAACCCAACATTTTTGGAAAGCAGTTATATTCCAATTTAAAAAAAAAAGAACAGAAAAA
>SJYV01054125.1:351362-372595 GCA_006410875.1 Neotragus pygmaeus | reverse complement strand
GGGGCTAGCCAGCTCCCCTCCACGCCAGCACCTGTTGCTCTAGACATGCTGACCCTTCCCTCAGCTTATTTCATAATAAAGTTGGCTCAGGGCTCCCCTTCCTGCTCTCTTGTCTCTGAAACATGGGCAGAGACGGTTTTGTGTTCCTTTTCTGTTCTTTGTGGCTAGCAAATGTCACGCCACGGAGGTATAAAGTCACCCAGCCCTGACTGAAGACCTCTCGGGCTGGAGAGCAAAAGCTTTGATGTCGGTGATGGGTTTTTGAGGACACAAAGGGCTGAAGTGGGAGTCAGAGGAAAATCTGACGTGGGCATCTGGCTTTGTATGTTGTTGCTTCCAATCGAGGAGGAGTTGTCAGGGGTGGGGAAGCTGGCGATGTAGGTTAGAGGGATGGGCAGACCCGTGCCTGTTGGATGCGCCTTAAGCTAGGATGACAACACAGTCTATATTTCAGGGGTGAGCTTAAATATTCTTATTTTAAAATACTTATTTATTTGGCTGCACCAGGTCTTAGTTGGAGCAAATGGGCTCTTTAATTGCAGTATGTGGGATCTAGTTCCCTGACCAGGGATCAACCCCAGCCCCCTGCATTGGGAGCATGGCGTCTTAGCCACTGGACTGTCAGGGAAGTCCCTTCAGTTTAAATAATCTATCTCCTTACTTGACCTTGTGCTTTAACCTTTGGTTTAGACCCTGGCTTGTAAGACCTGCTGCAGCAGAGATGGAGATCTGGAATAGTTGCAGGTGTGAAGGCGAGGGAGGAAAGGTGAAAGTCCAGTTTTCATAGTGCTGGAGGGCTGGACCTGGGCAATCTGGGTTGTCCTTCCTGTTGGAACAACTAAGCCTGGGATGCCAGTGTTATCAGACTCCACGTTCCCGTCTGGGCGGCATACTGGCGTTTTCTGCTTCTGTTTTTAAGCACACAGCTGTGCATTGGAGACTCTGACTTAATAAAATTATGAAAATCTGCCTCAGAACATCTCCTTTATTTTTAACCACTGTCAAAATAAAAATTACATTTTTACTAAAGCAAAACAAGAAAACAACTCTGGCTACATCTCCAGACCTTGACTCACTTACCTTGATTGAATCTGTTTTATGAACCTGTGTCATGCCAAGGACAAGTTATTAAATGCTTGTGTAGATAAAAATAATTTCTATGATTTAATGCTATTCTGGGCTTGTTTGGCATTTTTCCACCTTAGAATGGCATACACTTTCTTCATGCAGTTTGGAACCTTATAAACATACCAAAGTATTTGAACCTGCAATGTACGTTTGATGAAATGCCATTTTAGTTTCTATTTCATTTATTTTCACTCTGATTTTTGTTATTTTCTTCTTTCTAATAACTGTGGGCTTAGGTGGTTCTTCTTTTTCTGATTCCTTGTAGGATCAATTTAGGTTGTTCGTTTGACTTTCTTGAATGCAGGCATTTATCACTATGAACCTCCCTCTTAGAACTACTTTTACTGCGTCCCCTAAGGTTTTGGTGTGTTTCCTTTCCATTTTAATTTGTCTCAAATTATTTTTAAAATTTACTTTTTGATGTCTTCTCTGACTCATTGGTTGCTCTCTGACTCATCTCTACATATTTGTGAATTTTCTGTTTTTCTTCTTGTCACTGATTTCTAGCTTCATACCATTGTGGTCCGAAAAGACACATATCATGATCTCAAGCTTCTTAAATGTGTTAAGACTAGATTCATGGTCCAGCCTATGACCCACCCAGGAGAATATTCTGTGATGTTCACAGAGTTCATTTGTAGGCATATCAGAAATCCTGAGCCATCCAATTGATTTATCACCCATCCACTAAAATATAATAATCAGCATGGAGGGAAAAAAGTCCCCTTTATTTAGTGGTCCAGATGAGCAAATTTCCTCCTTCTAAATGGCTGCATGGGGATGCCAAAATATTGTCAGGAATATAATGAGAGGGCAGCTGGCTGCTCCTGAAAGTGGGGGGCAGGGTGAGTTGGTGGTTGTACTCATTCCTTAGGATCTTCAACCCTGTGCTCTCTTTTGACTGTGGGAAACCCCCAACCATCCCACCCGGAACATGGCTGAGTCATCGCCAAAGTCCATCTTACTCTTTTCTGAAGTATTTCAGATTGACACGTTTATTCTTTAGTAGTGTTAATACTCCCAGTCAGGCCATAGCCCAGTTTTTACCCCCCAGCATTCTTCTGTTGATCTTCATTATTATTGTTATTAATAACTTTTATCTAATTATTCTACCAATTGGTCATTAGTAGTGCCAGGCTCTATACTATAGTGGTCAGGTCATTGCCAAACAAGACATGACTGTCGATTTGCATTTCTTTGGTTCTAACAATCAGAAACTGTAAAGAAAATTAGAATTAGAAGATATCTTAGAGATTGTCTTCTGCCTGTGAAAAAACAGAGTGCCTTGCCTAAGATTAAACCAAAGACAAGCGCTCAGAACTTCTATTTTTCATGGTAAAATTCTGGAGACTACAACTGGGAAACCATTGCTTGCTCTGAATTACGTAAATTTTATTTTGGAGGATTTATATCAATGGCAAAAATATTACAGAGAATGGAACAATCGGTAGCATTATTTTCTCTCCTTCCAAAACTGGTGATTAAAACAGTGAATCAAGTTGAGTCAGTGATCAATTCATCTTTGCATTTTTGGCTTTCATCTCAGATGTTTTCACCAATATTTTGATGCTTATAGATTTTGGAACTGAGCTGGCACCATTGGCCTTTGGATCCTAGTAAGTAATTTGTTTTATGGTTGTTACCTGTTTGTAAAAGATTAGTGGGAGAAATCCAAGTACAGACAGAATGTTTTCTTTTTCTCTCTTGAGCATTTGGAGTAGGAAGTAATCAATCAAATTATAGGAATAAAATTCCTTTCCCTTTTTCAGAGTTCTCATATGGATTAGAGCTCTCCTTTCAATAGGAAATATCAAAGTTGCCATGCTGGTTTGAGTGACAAAGTCAAAAATGGTATGTTTGTTACGGTCATAAATCTTTGCAGATACTCATTACGCTCAGGTATTTTAAAAAGGGAACTGGATTAAGCTGCAGTGAAAGTTACATTCCCAGGGCTAACTGCTCCCTTCCCCTCGTCACCTTCCTTAACTGAAGCCATGTTTGCTCCCAGTGGATGCTTTGAAAATTTCTGGCCCTACAAACAGGCTGCAGTGATGAAGCGATTTTGTTTTACAAACAAAGCTGTCGAGTAAACATCTGGCATCTGGTTCTTTTTCTTAATTTTCTGCTGGACTTTAATTATTCTTGTAGTTTTCTTTCATCAAATGTTGTGGGTTTTTTTTTTTGTTTTTTTTTTTTAGAAATAAAGGCTGCTTGTTTTTCTTTCTAATGAGGTCTTTCTCTTTCTTCTTGCTATAGGAGGACTTGCGATTACAACAGTATCTGTTAAAAAGGCTTTCCCCAAAGCCAGAGGGTCTGCTAAAATGCCCTGCTAAGGTTTAATGATGGAAAGAAAATATGTTTAATCTGTTTCATATTTATACCAGGGGAGGTCATGGGGAGCTAATGCTTGTGATGAAAATTCTTGGCGTTTTCAGGTGTACTTGCTCTGTGGCAAAGGGTGGCAAGTTGGAAGCAAATATTGGAGAAACCACTTCTCAGCTCCAGTTGACAGTGAACAGGAAGGTAGACTTCTAATTCGGAGAAGGCAATGGCAACCCACTCCAGTACTCTTGCCTGGAAACTCCAATGGACGGAGGAGCCTGGTAGGCTGCAGTCCATGGGGTCGCTAAGAGTTGGGTACAACTGAGCGACTTCACTTTCACTTTTCACTTTCATGCATTGGAGAAAGAAATGGCAACCGACTCCAGTGTTCTTGCCTGGAGAATCCCAGGGACGGGGAAGCCTGGTGGGCTGCCATCTATGGGGTCACACAGAGTCGGACACGACTGAAGTGACTTAGCAACAGCATCAGCAGACTTGTAATTGCCATACCCTCTGATTTCTCTAAAGAATCTTGGAATATTGATTTTTTAGAAACCATAGTGAGAAATAATTAACATATTTAAAACAAAAACTCAGGAAACCTAAAATTCTGCAAAGAATGGAGTAAATCAACCTCATCTGACCCAGAGCGGCTGCTAGTTTTTAGCCTTTGGCTTGAAGTGAAGATCCACATCACCAGAAAAAATCTGGTGTGTACTAAGAGTTTTTCAAACTCTGAATTGCAAGACATTGGTGTATAATAAAGCCAATTATTACTTTTTAATGGAAAGGGTTATAATAGCATAAAATAGGAGAGTGAATCCCAGGTAGTAACCCAGGCAAATATTACCTTGACAAATTTGCTTCAGGTATGAACACAGATAAGTAGATCATGTGTGTGCAGGAAGGTTGGAGATAAAAATGTACTTGTCAGTAGTAGATCTCATTAGGAAAAACTTTGAAAAACCCTGGCCAGTGTGAGCAGAGGTCCTGCGCGAAGACTGCAACGAACATGCTGGGAGTGTCCCTCCTGAAACTCACCTCACTCTTTGTCCACCTTCTGACTCTGGGCCCTAGAACTTTANTGGAACATAGACCCATCCCAGACGTGTGTGCAGGGGCCTCTTCTTAACCACCATCAACTCTGCAAACACCAGCTCACCCCACCTTCACATCTGTCAGATTTTCTTTCGTTTAAGACATGCAGGAATATCAACCACCACATTTTCATGGTACCCTTGCTTTCTCATGTATTAAGGCTCTGGTAACAACAAAAAAGCCTCTTTTTCAATGGAATGAGAAATTTACACAACTAAACATGGTAACTTTTAACACAGTCTCTTGGCTGACATATATAGAGCCCTGTTTCTGGTTCTCATGGACAAGAGAAGCCTCAGAGAGATGTGTATAAGAGACAGATAGTAAATGTTTTAGATTTTGTTAGTCAGACAGTCTCCATCACAAGTATTCAACTCTGTTTCTTAGCAGGAGAGCAGCCTTGTTGTTTTTCAGTCACTCAGTCGTGTCTGACTCTCTGCAACCCCATGGACTGCAGCACGCCAGGCTTCCCTGTCCTTCACTGTCTCCTGGACTTTGCTCAGATTCATGTCCATTGAGTTGGTGATGCTAACCATCTCATCCTCTGCCACCCTCCTTTTGCCTTCAGTCTTTCTCAGCATCACGGTCTTTCCCAATGAGTGGGCTCTTTGCATCAGGTGGCCAAAGTATTGGAGCTTCCTTATGTAAATGATGGATGTGGCTACCTCCCAATATGTAAACGAATGGGCTTGGCTATGTCCCAGTCAAACTGTATTGACCAAAACAAGCCTTTGGCTCACTGGACATGCTTTTCAGACTTCTAGGACAGGTTAAAAGCTTCATGTATGTCCCTGGACCTTCCCTTACTTTACTTATCATGTAACTCTCAGGTGAGTATCCATCATGAACACTCATGGGAGGTGTTGAGGATGCGCGATGTAGCTGATGGACTCCCTACAAGGTATCACTCAGAAATTACAGCTCCTTTTGGCCACGTGAGGCTAGAAGAGTCCATCCTGGGAGTGACCTGTGGGAACTTTCTGAAATATGCAGAGTTGTGCAGGACAATGGCATTTCATGTAAATGTGATTCATGAGCTCAATGACAAACATTTTACTTTAGAAAAGCCATCATATAGACACATCCAAGCAGTCTTTGGTCTTTTTTTTTTTTTAATATATAAGAACAGTTTAATAATGCATTTTGCTGTTTCCTTGACTTTGTACTTGAGTATGTGTTTAATTTACATACATCTTCCTCCACGTCTCCATTTTTCCTTCAGTCTTTTGGATGCCTGGGCATCCTGTGATGGGGTCACTTGACCTCTGTCCTGAAATGCATTCCCACCCTATGGTTTCAGCTAACACTTTGAGTTTGCAGGTGAGGAGTGAGACGTCAAACTGGGATCAAAGTGTCAGGAAGGATTTTTGAGACTATTTCATGGCATGTGTAGGGAGACTAATAATATTTTGATAGAAGCCAATATGCCTGAAATATTACAATTTCAATGCATAATCAACAGTAAAACATTATCAATGAGATATTTTGCCTTTTTCATACAAAACCTTCCAACTCTCAGATGCATTTTATTTTTTAACACTTTATTTTTTAATTTTAAGTTTTCAATTTTTTAGTTGTGCCACATGGCACGTGGATTTTAGTTCCCTGACCAGGAATTGAACCCATGCCCCGTGCATTGGAAGGCAAATTTCTAACCACTGCACTGCCAGGGAAATCCCTTTTTTTCTTTTAATTGCAGATTGTGCTCTTTGGATGGATACTTAAGGCTTCCTGCATTAGTTTTTACACACAAGTAGCATCTGATTGATATTCCTATTTAATTTTCTTGAACATACCGGGAAAAGTGCAGTGGCTAATTTCCAAGGCAGTGCTGCACGAGCCTATTCTAAACTCCATTGCAAGGGTAGAAAGCAAAATAAACTTGCTTTAAGAATCCCAATCTTTTTGAAAACTCACTCAAAAATTCCCCGAAAGAATGAAGATATTTGAATACTTTATGTTTTCTCTTACCAACACTGAAATTCAAAGTTGCAACCATGGATATTCTTTCATTGGTGACATCTTATTTCTTCTCGATGAATGCCTAATAGTGGACATTGTAATGCTTCTGATATTTTCCTTTTTGCTGGGAATTTTGGTGATGACTAGAAAGCATTAAAAAAAAGGGAGGGGGAGAAAAAACTGAGAAAAGCAAACCAACGTATTCCTACTGTTTGACTCACAAATTTATTGCTTGTGGGAAAAAATTGTTTCTGTAGTGTTCATTTCTCATGTAAGTTGATGGCAGTCATTTCTGTCTGATTCATAGAGGCTCATGGAGAAAGGACTTGGAGGACATTGCAAGTTGAAAATGACTTAAAATAAGGATACTCGAGTATCTAAAGTTCAGAAGCTATTTTCATGGCATCTCTCTAGGTTTAGTCTTGGAATGTTGTAACTAATTAATCTATTTCACTGTGGTGGTCCTTTCTAGGTCACTCGGAAATTGAGGTGGGGGGCCTTTCAAAAGCATGGTGATGGATCAAGGGGATCAATTTGGAGAAGAGGAGGGAAGAGGAGTGTGTGAGACTTGCAGAGAACCTTGCAACCCCCTGCAGCATTCTCACCTGGGAAATCCCATAGACAGAGAAGTCTGGCGGGCTGCAGTCCCTGGGGTCCCAAAGAGTCAGACCCAACTTAGCAACTAAAGAAAAACAACAAGAACAAACAAATTCCATTCCTAGAGGGTTGAGATTTAGTACAAAGTCTGTGAAACTCAAACAGGAACTGAATATCACAAAACCGAATCCAGTCACACCATTCTGAGCCTACGGTGCCCTCGAGGGCTTAAGAGTATACAAATGACTGCATGGAATCTTTGCTCAGCTAATATCCTGATTAAAATGAAACCAGTCACCCCATAGCCATCTGCACTTGTGCGACAGAACTGGAGAGCGTTTCAGTGTGTGGCCAGATTACTATGTAATTGCAGCAGTGGAAAGTAGAACACTTGAAAGGGAAGAGAAAGAGAAACACTTTGGAACAAACGCCTCAGAGGCAACTGATAAAGGGGCCTAGAGACCCTTGTGGAGGGGTGTGAGGTGGGAAAGGTGGTTCAGGTCTGGCTGGTGGGCACCCTGTTCTCGGTAGATTGCTCTGGGGATTTTTGTGTGTTGTGGCATGATTCATGTCCAACAGATTTGTAAGTGAGTGAAAGTCACACTCTTGTCAGCGTGCCTGCTGGGATGACTGTCCACGAGAGCATAGCTAAAAAAGAGGGGTTGGGGAATATATGACAATGTCAAATGTGATTTCTTATAACAGATTATTGATTTCTTGGGGAGAGGAAACAGAAAAATCATGAGTGGCATGGTATGATGTGTGAACAGAAATATACAGATGTAATAGGTGATTCTTATGAAGTCCTTACAAATCCTGATACCTCAGTTGGTAAAGAATCCACCTTCAATGTAGGGGACCCCGGTTTGATTCCTGGGTCAGGAAGATCCACTGGAGAAGGGATAAGCTACCCGTTCCAGTATTCTTGGGCTTCCCTTGTGGCTCAGCTGGTAAAGAATCCGCCTGCAATGTGGGAGACCTGGGTTCCATCCCCGGGTTGGGAAGATCCCCTGGAGAAGGGAAAGGCTACCCACTCCAGTATTCTGGCCTGGAGAATTCCATGCACTGTATAGTCCTTGGGGATCGCAAAGAGTGGGACAAAACTGAATGACTTTCACTTCACTTACAAATCTGTTGGACATGAATCATGCCATGATCAATGCCCTGATTGTTATCAAACTAAATCAGTGGAGAGATTTATATATATGCACACACACACACATATATATATAATATATATTTGTGCATCCTGAAACTCCCAGATGTAGAGATGTTTGTACCAGCCTCTGTAATATATATATAGGGCTTTCCAGTTGGCGCTAGTGGTGAAGAACCTGCCTGCTAATGCAGGAGACATAAGAGATGTGAATTTGATCCCTGGGTTGGGAAGATCCCCTGGAGGAGGGCATGGCAGCCCACTCCAGTATTCTTGCCTGGAGAATCCCATGGACAGAGGAGCCTGGNTTTCCTTGGTGTGAATGCCCAGCAGTGGGATTGCTGAGTCATAAGGCAGTTCTATCTGCAATTTTTAAAGAAATCTCCACACTGTTCTACATAGTGGCTGTACTAGTTTGCATTCCCACCAACAGTGTAAGAGGGTTCCCTTTTCTCCACACCCTCTCCAGCATTTATTGCTTTGTAGACTTTTGGATCACAGCCATTCTGACTGGTGTGAGATGGTACCTCATTATGGTTTTGATTTGCATTTCTCTGATAATGAGTCATGTTGAGCATCTTTTCATGTGTTTATTAGCCATCCATATGACTTCTTTGGAAAAATGCCTATTTAGTTCTTTGGCCCATTTTTTATTGGGTCGTTTATTTTTTTGGAGTTGAGCTGCATAAGTTGCTTGTATATTTTTGAGATTAGTTGTTTGTCAGTTGCTTCATTTGCTATTGCATGAAAACAATTTTAAAATGGAATGTAAGAAGAGAGAGTCTGGATTCAGTGGGATGAAAAATGTGGCATGGGAGTTATGGCATGAAAAAATAATACAAAGTTCTCAAATGACCACATCAGGATGAGCCAATGATGTCAAATGACTACTAAAAAGTTAATGTAAAGTTTAATATTAATAGGACTATTCTATACAGATCATGCCAGCAAATTTGGAAAACTAAGCAGTGGCCACAGGACTGGAAAAGTTCTGTTTTCATTCTAATCCCAAAGAAAGGCAATGGCAATGAATTCTCAAACTACCAAACAATTGCACTCATCTCACACGCTAGTAAAGTATTGCTCAAAATTATCCAAGCCAGGCTTCAACAATATGTGAACCTTGAACTTCCTGATGTTCAAGCTGGTTTTAGAAAAGGCAGAGGAACCAGATATCAAATTGCCAACATCTGTTGGATCATGGAAAAAGCAAGAGAGTTCCAGAAAAATATCTATTTCTGCTTTATTGACTATGCCAAAGCCTTTGACTGTGTGGATCACAGTAAACTGTGGAAAATTGTGAGAGAGATGGGAATACCAGATCACCTGACCTGCCTCTTGAGAAATCTCTGTGCAGGTCAGGAAGCAACAGTTAGAACTGGACACGGAAAAACAGACTGGTTCCAAATAGGAAAAGGAGTACGTCAAGGCTGTATATTGTCACCCTGCTTATTTAACTTATATGCAGAGTACATCATGAGAAACGCTGAGCTGGAAGAAACACAAGCTGGAATCAAGATTGCCGGGAGAAATATCAATAACCTCAGATATGCNTTGGATAGATTGTATTTTGACTCTCTTCTTGCAGGCATGTTTCTCCTTTGTTTATACAAAAAAAAAAAAAGGCAAATAAATAATAGTTCATTTTAACAGCTCTGTTAGTACATAGACTTCGACATGGGACTTCCATGCAACTAGTCTTATAGTCTTAGCACAGTTTTAAAGGTTAAAGTGAAATGGTTCAAAACAGGAAGTTCTTAAAAATTGCATTCTCACGAGATATGTAAACAATTTCAGTGATGTGGGCGTCTGACTTCTGATTGCCTCTTATCAGAACTTAGTAGAATATGCTAGCTCAGTTTTTGAAAGCATGGGGAAAATCATTTTCCGTAAAGAAAGTACTTTTCGTTCCTCCCCAAGGCCTTACAGATCTGAACTGTTGAACTCGGACTTGAGTAATGATGTCCTATACTTTGCCAAAGAAGTCATTTCCCCGTTTATCACATCCATCAGAAGGGGAAGTGTCCTGCAGGACAAACTGTTTCCCAGGAAAGGCCTTTTCGTGTGTATGTGTCTGTTTTCTTACGTCAAGGTAAGTTGAAAATCAGAGGAAAATTTCAAGTTGGCTTCCGTATCGTTCGCAGGCGATGTTCACGAATCTGAGTCTGTGGGTTGTATTCTGTCTGCACCGAAATGCTGAGACATTAATTAAAGAGGAATCTATAATCACAGATAAATAATACAGACTGTTTAACAGCGTCCGATCATGTAAAAAAGATGGAAATAAGACATAGTTGCAGCTTTATTAGACACAGCTGCAACTAAATAAAAAATATGTTGTAAATATTTTTTTGAAAACTTGAAAAATTTAGGCTCAGAACACTGTGACTGAATTTACTTTTATTGTATTTAATTCCTGTTTGAATTTCACAGAGTTTGTACTAAGCTCTCTCTGGAAACTGACCTTGTTTGTACTTATCCCAAAATCAATTATTAAGAAATAAGTACATGATGGTAAAATCTCATATTAGCATTGGAAATGACCTCCGAGTCATTTGGCCCAATACTTATCTGATAGACCAAAGTTTATTAATATTAAAACGGCTCCATAGCTACTCTGGTCAACAAATCATCTCTGGATACATCTTAAAAAGCTGATAATGTTTGTGTGTGCTGTCTCTCAGTCGTGTCTGACTCTGTCCATGGAGTTTTCTAGGCACGAATACTGGAGTGGGTTGCCAGTTCCAACTCCAGTGGATCGTCCTGACTCAGGGATCGGACCTGTGTCTCTTGCATTGGCAGGCAAGTTCTTTATCACCGAGCCACATGAGTTGCCCTTTCCTTCTCCAGGGGATCTTCCCAGACCAGGAATCAAACCCCCATCTCCTGCATTGTGGGTGGGTTCTTTTCCACTGAGCCACCGTGGAAGCCTGAAAGAAACACTGCTACTGCTAAGTCACTTCAGTCGTGTCCGACTCTGTGCGACCCCATAGACAGCAGCCCACCAGGCTCCCCCGTCCCTGGGATTCTCCGGGCAAGAACACTGGAGTGGGTTGCCATTTCCTTCTCCAATGATGAAAGTGAAAAGTGAAATCAAAGCCGCTCAGTCATGTCCAACTCGCAGCGACCCCAGGGACTGCAGAACCAGGCTCCTCCGTCCGTGGGATTTTCCAGGCAAGAGTACTGGAGTGGGGTGCCATTGCCCTCTCTGGAAAGAAACACTAGATGAATGCAGAAAAGTGCCTTCAGCTGAACTGAGTCATGGAAGCCTACATGAGTCTACATACACATGCAGATACATGCCTCACCTACCCACCAGCCACCTTGGCTCAGATCCAGTTCTGACTCACATTCATCCGTGTCTGGTCAGCAACTTTCTGTTGCATTTTTGACAACCTTCCTTCAACACTTTACAATAACTCCCAAGCTGAAATCTTCCCAATGCCTACTTCCATGGAAAACATCAGGGCTTTTTCAAGGTTAAGTGTCATATTTATTGTATCTATGAATTTCTTAACCAGTTCAGGTGTGAAAACTGTGCTACCCTTATTGTTAGGTTCCTACCTTTCAAAAAAGCGTGCCCCTGATAAAGTTCGAGAGTGTTGTACCCATGTTCCGTTTTCCACATAAGCTCTGTGGTTTTTATGATATGATTTTCTATAGTGGGGGATCTGGGAATGTGTACCGTGAGTTACTGCAGAGCTGATTCTATACCATCACAGAAAATGTAGCAAATGCGCTACAGACAAGCTTTGTACCAATCTGATGTATTTTTTCCTCAGGCATTTTACTGTGTATCACATATTTTAAAATTTTTGTTGGTCTAATTAGACTCAAGGCATATGTACAATTTGTTAGGAGTTTTATCATTTAGAAGTTTAAACACTTTCTAACTACCTTGTTAGACCTTTGATAAATATTGTAATGACTTCTAAGTCCTCTTTTAAGAATATGTCATAATTTACTTATCATTTAGCCTTTAATCACTTTTTGCTCCTGTTCTGCCGCTCCTTCGTATCCAACTTTTTTGCGACCCCTGGACTGTAGCATGCCAGGCTCCTCTGTCCATGGGATTTCGCAGGCAAGAATACTGGAGTGAGTTGTCATTTCCTCTTCCAGGGAATCTTCCCAACCCAGGGGTCAAGCCCATGTCTCCTGTGTTGCAGATGGGTTCTTTACCCACTGAGTCATTGGGGAAACCCAGTTGATCACTTTTTAATTTGGGGCTATTTTACACAGTACTTTGATGGATATCTTTGTGGAGCTTTTTGTTATATTGAATCCAACTTGTTTGGCATGAACTCTGAGAAGTAGAATCATAAGGCCAAAGGCTATGAATCTTTGATACGTGACCAACCTAGATAGTATATTCAAAAGCAGAGACATTACTTTGTCGACTAAGGTCCGTCTAGTCAAGNATGCATCCCTTCTATTTATCAATAATCTGCATGAAATGGGCACTGAAATATTGGTATCAGAATTACTTCAACTAAAATAATAATTCAGAAGCTTCTTTTAAGCAAATTGAAATTTGAACAAATAGTGATAAGAGGTAACATTAACATCACATTTATTTTATATTCCCTTACATGAGATTAACAATGCTCTTAGTTGAAGTTTTTCTTAACAGATATTGGGTTTTGTCACATGTCTTTCAGATTTGATACATGTCCATTTGTCTTCAAAACAACTGAGGCAATTCTAGTAGCAATTTGATTTTGAATACTGGCAAAAATACTGACCATAGACCATCAGAATAGCTTAGTGAACAAACATATGAAAGTATCTTCAGGAGATGTACATATTAAATATTTATATACATATCCTCAATATAGTATGGTTGAGGGAATGTGTCATTAAAAAAATAGTAGCTAGGAAGAAATTAAAATTCTTTATTCAGTTACTGGAAGGATAGTTTTGTTTTGTTTTGTTTTGTTTTCTAATAAATATATGTAAGAAAAACAGATTTTATGACACTTAAAAAGAAAGCTGATCACCAAAGAATTGATGCTGAACTCTTGAGAGTCTCTTGGAATGCAAGGAGATCCAACAAGTATATCCTAAAGGAGATTTGTCCTGAATATTCATTGGAATGACTGATGCCAAAGATGAAACTCCAATANAAGAAAGCTGATCACCAAAGAATTGATGCTGAACTCTTGAGAGTCTCTTGGAATGCAAGGAGATCCAACAAGTATATCCTAAAGGAGATTTGTCCTGAATATTCATTGGAATGACTGATGCCAAAGATGAAACTCCAATATTTTGGCCACCTGATGAGAAGAGATGGAGAACTATTATGCAGTCAGCAAAAAAAAAAAAAAAAAAAAAAGACCAGGAGCTGACGGTGGTTCAGAACTCCTTACTGCCAAATTCAGATTTAAATTGAAGAAAGTGGGGGAAAGTACTAGACCATTCAGGTATGAACTGAATCAAATCCCTTATAACTATACAGTGGAAGTAAGAATTAGATATAAAGGACTAGATCTGATAGACAGAGTGCCTGATGAACTATGGACGAAGGCTCATTAAATTGTACAGGAAACAGGGATAAAGATTATACCCAAGAAAAATAAATACAAACAAGCAAAGTGGCTTTTTGAGGAGGCCTTACAAATAGCTGTGAAAAGAAGAGAAGCAAAAAGCAAAAAAGAAAAGGAAAGATATATCCATTTGAGTGCAGAGTTCTAAAGAATAACAAAGAGAGATAAGAAAGGCTTCCTCAGTGATTAATGCAAAGAAATAGAGCAAGACAATAGAATGGGAAACACTGAAGATCTCTTTAAGAAAATTAGGGATACCAAGGGAACATTTCATAGAAAGATAGACTAAATAAAAGACAGAAATTGTAGGGACCTAACAGAAGCAGAATATATTAAGAGGTGGCAAGAATAAACAGAAGAACTGTACAAAAAAAGATTTTCACAACCCAGATAATCATGATGGTGTGATTACTAACCTAGAGCCAGACATCTTAGAAAGTGAAGTCAAGTGGGCCTTGGGAAGCATCACTATGAACAAAGCTAGTGGAGGTGATGAAATACCAGGTGAGCTATTTCAAATCCTGAAAGATGATGCTGTGAAAGTGCTACACTCAATATGTCAGCAAATTTGGAAACCTCATCAGTGGCCACAGGACTGGAAAAGATCAGTTTTCATTCCAATCCCAAATAAAAGCAATGCCAAAGAATGCTGAAACTACCTCACAATTGCACTCATCTCACATACTAGTAAAGTAATGCTCAAAATTATCCAAGCCAGGCTTCAGCAACAACTGAACTTCCCAATGTTCAAGCTGATGTTAAAATAGGCAGAGGAACCAGAGATCAAATTGCCAACATCCGCTGGATCATCAAAAAAGCAACGGAATTCCACAAAAATATCTATTTCTGCTTTATTGACTATGCCAAAATCTTTGACTGTGTGGATCACAATTAACTGTGGAAAATTCTGAAAGAGATGAGAATACCAGACCACCTAACGTGCTTCTTGAGAAACCTATATGCAGGTCAAGAAGCAACAGTTAGAACTGGACATGGAACAACAGACTGGNGGCTGAGCACCGAAGAATTGATGCTTTTGAACTGTGGTGTTGGAGAAGACTCTTGAGAGTTCCTTAGACCGCAAGGAGATCCAACCAGTCCATTCTGAAGGAGATCAATCAACCCTGGGATTTCTTTGGAAGGAATGATGCTAAAGCTGAGACTCCAGTACTTGGGCCACCTCATGCAAAGAGTTGACTCACTGGAAAAGACTGTGATGCTATGAGGGATTAGGGGCAGGAGGAGAAGGGGACGACCGAGGATGAGATGGCTTGATGGCATCATGGACTCGATGGACATGAGTCTGAGTGAACTCTGAGAGGTGGTGATGAACAGGGAGGCCTGGCGTGCTGCAATTCATGGGGTCACAGAGAGTCGGACATGACTGAGCGACTGAACTGAACTGAACTGATTGCTAATTTGATTTCCAAAATGATGGTGTGAATTTACACTCCTGGCAGTGTTGTACAGGTAGAAATGTGATCAAGTTTCTCTGTTTCCAGGATTCTCAAAAACAGAGAGAAAACTCCATTTGAACAAGAAGACGTGATCCCTGCACATGCAGGATCAGATGCTCAAAACTGCTCTCTCGTTGCCTCTGCTGGCTCCTACCTTGTTCCTAGCATCCTGGCTTCTTTTAAATCTCATTCTAAAGTGTCCAGGAGTGTTGTCTAGTCCTTTCGAGTCACATCCTCGAGACAGGGGTACAGCTGTCCATCCCTTGGGAGACCTGGGACAAGTCCATTCCCCTTGTTAGGACCTCAGTTTTGTTTTCTTAAAAACTGTGTTCGACTCAGTGTTTTCTGAACATATTTGGCCATCTTTAGAGACATGTTCTCAAGGAATTCATAGAGGTAAGAAAGAAATGGCAAAGGTTGAGGAGGAGGGAGATGAAGGCAGATGAAAAACGTCTATCCCTTTATGACTTAGGGGAAGACTGATTTTCAGAAGAGCATTTTGTTATGAAACATTTCAGTATAAAGTTAAAAGGATTTTATAGTAAGTGTCCATCTACTCACTACCTAGAGTCTATTTTTAACATTTTAAAAAATATTTCTAGTAATTTAAAAAAATGTTTCTGACCACACCATGTGGCATGCTGGATCTTAGTTCCCCAACCAGGGGTCAAGCGTGTGCCCCGTGCATTAGAAGGTGAAGCCTTAACCACTGGACTGCCAGGAAGGTCCCACTGTGCTTGTGTTATCCCTTATTTTTCCGATGACTGTGGATTCTCTTTTGTTTTCACAATCCCTCAGGGCACAGCGACTCTCCTCAGACACCACGGGACTCTGGGAAAGTTGGAGGAGTTTTAGCAGTTAGTCACTGAAACCACTGGAGTTGGCATATTGGTACCTGGCACCATCTTGGATGGTACCCAGTGCCATCTTGGATGCCCCCTGGATGCAGATTTTCTCCCTGCAGTTTCATAGAGAAATGCTTATACTAAAATAATGCATCAGTTGCAGACTGTAAAATGTAAAACTAAGGAGACTGGATTAGAAACAACACAGGATCTGTAGATCCACATGAGGCAAGGTCATCAAAGCCATCTCACTCTAGACATTCCAAAGTTGCCACCACACAGAGTATGCTGGTGGGATTTTTTTCTTTTGGAATTCCCCTGAGGACCATACGACTCACAAGAACACTGGCTTTATTGCTCTGGGAGGCACACGCTAGGTAGACTAGTGACAGAGCTCCTCCAGGCCACCCCCAGCCCCCACTTTCTCCCATTAACTCCAGCTGTGGCTCTTGTTCTCATGACCCATGAGGCTGTGTGGGCTGAAGTCATGAACCCTAGCTCCCCGGGTTTGCAGACATCTAGGAGAGAGCTTCGATGACAGTGAGCTGCTCTGGGCTCCTTGTGCTGCTGAGCAACTCATCATCAAATGCCCGCGTCATCCTTTCCTTCTCTGTAAAACATGGCCAAGAATTTTTACCTGGCTTGAGTTACAGGGTGGTTGTGATTTTTTAAAAAAATGAGATACTTGGGAATCCCAAACTCCTGTAAATACACGAAAAGTACATGGGGTAAAATGATTTTAAGTAACAGCTTGTGATACTGACAGAGGAGGGCTTGGCAACCCACTTCAGTATTCTTGCCTGGAGAATCCCATGGACAAAGGAGCCTCATGGGATCACAAAGAGTCAGACATGCCTGAAGCAACTTAGCACAGCACACATGATCCTGAAATAAAAGTAAGGCAAAAAAAAAGATTAAAAAAGATACATTATTAAATGCTGAAATTAGGTACCAGTGATGATTTCTCTTCCTGTTTCCAAAATTGTTTAGACAGTAAGTCCCCTACAGGGGAACCTTCAAGTTGTGGGCTTTTAAAGATGGGGACGTGCGATTCCATGTCCAATCGTATCAGTTGGTTGATGTGTCTGGAGCATGTTGTCACGTGCATGCATCCTCTGCAAGTGGTTGTGCTTTTGTGTCCTTTACTGTGCAGCGCTGTGTAGAATACAGTAGCGCAGTATCTTCATTTCAAACCCAGGCTGTCCCAAACTTCCCAGCAGAAGCGAACTTCCCAAGAAATCTTCCCAAACAGAATCCAGCGTAAAAGCAGTGGTGATGTAGCTGCTACTGCTGTCCTTTTCAAAGTACGGTAAAAATAAAAATGTTTTAGTTTTCGTTTGTTTGTTTCTAATGTATTGTGTGAGAAGTATTATAAACCAGAGCTTCCCTGGTGACTCAGACAGTAAAGAATGTGCCTGCAATGCAGGAGACTTGGGTTTGTTACCTGGGTCAGGAAAATCCCCTGAAGGAGAAAATGGCAACCCACTCCAATGTTCTTGCCTGGAGAATTCCATGGACAGAGGAGCCTGGTGGGTTATAGTCCATGGGGCCACAAAGAGTTGGACACAACTGAGTGATTAACACACACACATGTTGTAAACCTAATAGAGTATAGTATTATATAGCCGATTGTGTTAGTTTGGTACATAGGCTGACTTGTTTGGACTTACAAACAAATTGGACTTCAAAACATACCCTTGGAATGGAACTCATTCATACATGTAGGGGACTTCTTACCTTTATCATGAAAAAGTATATTAGGACTACGCATCTGTTATTCTCATCATCTTAGGACAAAATGCAAGAAGTGACTTTTGTAGTAGCCAGTGGAAGAGGGAAGCCATCAGTCTTCTTGGGGAGAGACTGGAACATCCCAGAAATGAACCTCCTTTGCCTGCTAGTAGCCCTGACTGCTGATTTATACCTTCTGCAGCCTATGAGCATTTGTTTACTTTGCATCCCTGGGTAACAGCTGGAGTCTCACAAATGTGTTGAGAATATTTGACTGTCAATAATTCTGGAAGATTTTATCACGTTGGAGCTGTTGAGAGACTTTGAGAGGTTAGATTAACCGTTAGGTTAACCCACTAGCTCCTGTCTCCTGTGCTGTGCCACTTTCAGGGGGGGATTAGCAGTGCCCAGAATAGAATTCCCAGGTCCCAGCTTCTGTGAGCAGGAAGGTGGGAGGAGTGGGAGATGGCCAAGACCCTTTTTCGGATTTTGGAGCAGAGAATGTGGATACCAGCCAGGTGGCAAGGGCAGGCATCCTTGAGAGTCTTCAGTATGCTCTTTGGAAGTTCTGTTTTGCCTTCTTTACCCCAGGGGATTGGATGTACATCAGAATTTTACTTCCAGTCTAGTTTCCTGCATTAAAATTTCAGAAGTTGCTAGTTGTGTGAAATGAACATCTTAAAAATCTTGACTGGTCAAGTAAGTCAGATGGAGAAGGAGAAATATCATAGAACATCCCTTATATGTGCAATCTAAAAAGGAATGATACAAATAAACTTACTTATAAAGCAGAAATAAGCTCACAGACTTAGAGAATGAACTTATGGTTGCTGGGGAGAAGGGATAGTTAGGGAGTTTTGATGCACATGTACACACTGCTATATTTAAAATGGATAACCAGCAAGGACCTACTGTATTGCCCAGGGAACTCTGCTCAATGTTAGGTGGCAGCCTGGATGGGAGGGGAGTTTGGGGGAGAATGGGTACATGTATATGTAATGGATGAGTTCCTTTGCTGTCCACTTGCAACTATTGCAACACTGTTAATCAGTTATATTCCCATACAAAATCAAAAAAAATTTTTTTAATGAGCTGGAATATAAAGTATAGATCATGGCTGGTTGTACAGAAAGGGGAATGGGATGAGCTGGCAGGAACAGGAGTGGTGACTCATCAGATTCAGTCTAGAGTCAAAGCGAGCATCAGGCTTTGTGCACACAATGGCATTTCAAGGAGTCTCCTTTGAGGGACTTCTGTGCTATGTGTGTCTGCCGTGTGTTCCCACAACATATGCTTGACTTCACTCATGAGATGTGGGACCAATATAGTCTCATAAAAACAGTCTGTAATTATTTCAGAAACACTTGCAGGGGACAAGCCAAGATAGGAAAAGACATGCTTTCCTTTTGGCCTACCCCTCCACCCTTCAACAGTAAACACACAGGAATGTTGCCTAAAATATAACAACCACCACAATGGCTCAGATGGTAAAGAATCTGCCTACAGTGTGGGAGACCTGGGTTTCATCCCTGGGTTGGGAAGATCCCCTGGAGGAGGGCATGGCAGCCCACTCCAGTATTCTTGCCTGGAGAATNATGTTGCCTAAAATATAACAACCACCACAATGGCTCAGATGGTAAAGAATCTGCCTACAGTGTGGGAGACCTGGGTTTCATCCCTGGGTTGGGAAGATCCCCTGGAGGAGGGCATGGCAGCCCACTCCAGTATTCTTGCCTGGAGAATCCCCATGGATTGAGGCGCCTAGGAGGCTGCAGTCCATGGGGTCAAAAAGCGTCAGACACGGCTGACCGACTAAGTGCACAACAAAAACATGTGCACCCAGCCAGAGTCCAGAGACTGGGAATTCCCACCTGCCGGAGCAGTGCAGACGAAGGCTGTGGGGCCCGTGGTGATTGCCCAGGAGGGGGACCTGCAGCCAGAAGGTGGGGGTTCTGGGATTCGGCCTGTGTTTGCCAGGAGAGACAATACAGTGACGCCTCCTCCTGCCCGATGCCTTGACAAGCCCCCTGCTCTTTGACCTCATGGCTCGCCTCCCAGGCTCAGAAAAATGTGGCAGAGAACCTTGTCTTCTCAACAGGGGTTTGGGCAAAAGAAAAAAAATCACCCACAAAAAACTCAAACCGCAGTTCTGTATGTTGGCATGTGGTCGAGCTTATACTTCCTGTGAATGTGAGAAGTACACACTCACAAGTCTACATGAGAGCTGGTCTCAGGACTGTTGAAACCCCTGGTGTCTTGAGCAGGGTGGGATGGGGGTGTGGGGGGAACTGCTCTGGATTTTCTACAACTTGGTTCCCAAGAGAATTCCCCAGCATGAAAAACCACAGTAGGGGGTGTGGACACCATTAGCAATTTCAGTCACTTGAGAAAAGAAATCAACCGTGAATGAAAGACAGGAAATCTGGCAAACCCAGGGCAGACCTCAAAGATATAACACTCTGAAAGGTGCTTACAGCTTGTTTTAAATTATTAAAGACATTTTAAAATATGTAAAAATTACAATGAAAAAGTGTGACAGCAGAAAAAGATTTGGGAAAGGACCAAAGAGAATGTGGGAGGAACGCTGGAGTTGAAACGAAAGACTCAGTGGCTAGGCTAAGCTGCAGATTACAACAGAANTTTTAAAATATGTAAAAATTACAATGAAAAAGTGTGACAGCAGAAAAAGATTTGGGAAAGGACCAAAGAGAATGTGGGAGGAACGCTGGAGTTGAAACGAAAGACTCAGTGGCTAGGCTAAGCTGCAGATTACAACAGAAGAAACAAGCAGTAATAGCCAAGAGATCAATCGGATAGGTTTACCAAACACAAGAGCCAGACAGCCAGAACGTATAGATAACTAAAAGATTCGATGAAATTACCAAGGAGATAACAGGATGGGGGACTGGAAGAGGATGGTTTATAGCCACAGAGAACAGACTTGCTAGGTCCAAGGTACAGGTAATAAGATGTCCAGAGAACAGAACGTGAAGAACTTTCAGATAGAGTTAACTACACACAGATTTTTGCTGAAACAACTATTAAATGACATATTTTATCAAGAAAGACTGAATCCAAAAGGAAAGCATGATGTATTAAAAATAAAAGCCATGTGGAGCCAAGAATTGGGTAAACATGCTAGTGCATTTAAAAGAAAGTTAATAAAAGTAATAAATGGGTTGGATTATTAAGGAGACTAAGAGGTGAAGTGGGGGCCGTGTTGACAGTGATGTTCACTTTTGATTTTCTTAAGTTAATCATCAGGCAAACCATTTACATGTAACCACTGAAAGAATAACTTCAAACTGGAGGACAGTAAAATAAAATACGTAATAAACTGAGTCAACCCAAAAGAAGGAAAAAAAAATGAGCCAACCTTGCCCGCCACCCCCCC
>SJYV01054125.1:338882-350920 GCA_006410875.1 Neotragus pygmaeus | reverse complement strand
TATCAAGCTAAATGTAAATGGATTAAACTCAGATGTTGAAAGATTCTCAGATTGGATAAGTTTCTCAGAAAGGGAAGCCTCCATCACAAAGAATCTGGATCTTTGGAGAAAATTTCTACTCATTTCAAACTTCCTCCATACTTCTGTTTTCTACACCAAGGCATTAAAAATACATGTTGCTGTGCACAGACTGAATAAAGATCAGAGTGTAGAAAAACTATCATTAACACATGGTCTGAGGTGCTGCTGATGGAAGAATGGATTTTCTTGGATTAACATGAAAAGTTTCCTAAAATCAATCCTGAACTTTTTAGTTTTCTACAGAGCAGTGGTGATGCTGATTTTGGTTAGGGGGACAAGTCCAAATGTTTCATTGCATAAGAGTATCTTGGGCCATTCATTAATAAATAATTAACAAAAACTCTGTTCCCAGCATCAGTGCTAATAGTTAAGATTTTGTGACTTTTTAAAATGGGTTTACTGTCTTATTAACATTTTATCTTCACTAAAAAGGAGCTCAAGTGTCTGCCTGCCACACATTTTTAAAAGGAAGATAAAATGGACAGCTTTAAGGGTACAATGTATTTGTCACCGCACAATATATTTAGCAATTAGACAATCTAGGGGATGGTATAATTGGACAGCAAGAAGATCAAACCAGTCCATCATAAAGGAAATCATCCCTGAATATTCATTGGAAGGACTGATGCTGAAGCTGAAGCTCCAATACTTTGGCCACCTGATGCGAAGAGCCGACTCATTGGAAAAGACCCTGATGCTGGGAAAGATTGAAGGCGGGAGGAGAAGGGGACGACAGGTTGAGATGGTTGGATGGCATCACTGACTCAATGGATGTGAGTTTGAGCAAGCTCTGGGAGGTGGTGAAGGACAGGGAAGCCTGGCGTGCTGCAGTCTATGGGGTCACAAAGAGTCAGACACGACCTAGTGACTAAACAGCAACAAGTAACTATACACCACAAGTACAGTGAAAAGCTCTGAAATTGGAGGGGAAAAACCCACCATTTAGGACTGCACAGAGGCCATTGGCTGCTGACACAATCTGCCCTAGACTTCAGGCTTGAGACAAACTGAGGGAGTCTGTCGGTACACAGAAACTCTAAATTCAGAACAAACAGTAACAGGATATATTGGCCAGAGCCAGTTCAGATTGCGGGGCCGGTCCAAAGCTAGCAGGGCTGGCTGGAGGCTGAAATGTTGCAGCCGAGGTCCAAGAGAGCAGACATCTTCTAAAAATTGCTTATTTCCCGAGAAGTCCCTAAGAATTCATTTTCTCAAACGGAGTTTTATGATTTTTAAATTGCCCTCTCATAGTTGATGAAAAGCATCTAAAGAGCTCAGAAACATATAGTCAAGACATGAAGGCACTCCAGCAATGCTCTTTGAGATCACATTTCCACAGCCAGAAAGTGAGAGAACTCGAGCATGGGTGACCCGTGTCTCAAGGAAAGGTCGTTTCATGATGCTTTGCCAGGCTCAATGTCTTTGTATCAGTCGTTCCTAGAGGCAAAGCTGGAAAGAACCTTCTGAATTTCCAACCTATCCAGCTACTGTAGGCCTGAAGGAAGCTAAATGCCCCCAGCATCCCTCCCCCTGCCAGCCTGACCTGGAACAGCAGAATGGCTGGACATCTGTGATCTTTACTTAGTTTGTCCAGATTCCTACTCCTAGATTACCTACACAAATCCTCCTCCTGTTGCCCTGATTCCAGCTGATGTAACATCCTTGTACATCTCAATCTGAACAGAATGTGGGTACCGGCCAGCACACGGACCCTTCAGGTGCCTCCAAGAGCCGAGAATTCGGCATTCTCTTCTGTAGCACACGGCCCTTCTAAGCCCTCCACTTCCCCAGGCTACAACTTTTGTTTCTTTCAAAACGGTTGTCCCCCTGAACAGATGACCAGTGATCTAACCATCCTCAAGGTTCAGGTGGCATGTCTGAAGGGCTCATCATTTCCTTTCCAAGTGGGGTCCATGCATCCCCAGAAAAGACTCTGATGCTGAGAAAGATTGAGGGCAGGAGGAGAAGGGAGTGACAGAGGATGCGATGGTTGGATGGCATCACCAAATCAATGGGCACGAGTTTAAGCAAACTCCAGGAGATGGTAAAGGACAGGGAAGCCTGGCGTGCTGCAGTCCATGGGGTTGCAAAGAGTCAGACTCAGCGACTGAACAACGATGACCGCAATATCCCCAGAGGGAAGAGGGTTGGAACTAATTTGGGGACAGTGGCTTCTCTCCCCGCTGCCTTCTGTCTGCAGTGTGCATCACAGGCATAGGTATTTTTCCCACCTCCAGTGCAGCCCTGAGAACCTGAGGAACCTGCTTGAGAGCCCCTATTAGGTTGACTCGACTGTGTTATCCCAGCAAAGTGAGCAAACAACAGCTGGCCGATTCAGCTCCTCAGGCTCTGTATCCACTCCTGATACACAATCCCCTTGTAAAAGAAGCTCGGGCCTTCCAGGCACCCGAAGTTAGAGAAAACTCATCTTTTTTATGAACTCGAATACGGTCCTGTCATAGTAAATATAAGATGGTTTATGGTCACAGGGCACGTCGGCTGGCTTCATAAACCCTGCCTCCTGGAGCTCAGCTGGGTGCCTTGATATTTGACTCTACGGATGGAGCTGGGCCCTGGTGGAAATGTTTGCCAGCGATTTCCATCAACGTAGAAAAACAGGACTTACAGCCCATAAATTCTCTGCCCGG
The DNA here is from genome assembly GCA_006410875.1 of Neotragus pygmaeus. Classification (NCBI taxonomy): domain Eukaryota; kingdom Metazoa; phylum Chordata; class Mammalia; order Artiodactyla; family Bovidae; genus Neotragus; species Neotragus pygmaeus. The sequence goes on along the minus strand of SJYV01054125.1, from coordinate 348,191 downwards.
CTGGGGGTGGGGACTAGGGTTAGGTACGGAGGGGCCTGGGGGGAGGGTGTTAAAGGACCTCCATCCGGATAGTGTTTCCCCAGTTTTTGAATCTGTCTTTCACGCTGGACATTTTTATAGGGCCATTCAATCCCAGGATGTAAGGAGATCAGAGGGGGTGGGAGGGGGCGGCAATGTCAGGAATAGGATAGGGTTACTGGCCTCGCCCGCTGTTTGTCCGTGAGTGCCCGGCCGCTGCGCTGGTGACAGGATGTAACAGTGCTCACAGAAGGGGCTGGGGCCTGTCCATCTGTCTGTTGGAGGCAGATGGATCTGTCGGTGCGAGTCACCCTGGACTCCTCTGGGCCAAATCTGTGTCTGACTCATCTTCTGGCACATGTGGCAGGCTGCAGCCCCCACTCCCCTGGACACAGAGCCAAAGACACTGCTGGTCCAGTCCACGCAGGACAGCCTGGGAAGGCCCTGGTGAAGGAGATGGGGCAGGGGCCAGTCCATCACTGGTCCCTGTTTCTAGGATGTTTGACAGGCTGGGCTTTGCTGGAGGAGTTAGCTGTCTATAGGGCTGAATTTGCAGCGGGCTTTGGCAGCTGTGGGTGTGTTTCTCCTGCCGGGTCCCGGTGCAGTGTGAACCCTGTCAAAGCAAAGAGCTTATCCTCCAAGGAAGATGATCGGGACCTCTGTGCTGGCAAAATACACAACACTGTGGGTGCTTCAGGGCACAAAAGGGCTGCTGTTTGCGGTTGGGTCCATCTCCCGCTAGAATTCCCCAGTGCCTCCAGCCCTGGGGGGTCTGTGGCCAGTGCCTTTAGGGATGCTCCCGGTCTGGCAACTCCTTGTGAGGAAGGCTTGGGAGAACGTCAGCAGCAGGGAGAGAGAAGTGCATCACCTCCTGAGACAAGAAACTCCTTGACTCTTGGCAGTAGACCAGAATACTCAGCTGCCTTTCACCCACGGCACTGGGTCCCCATGTTGGCTGCTTTCTGGAGCCACCTGGGGAGCTGGTAATACTGATGCCTTGGGTCTCTGCAGAGACTCCTGTCTGAGTGGTCCCAGGTGGAGGCCAAAGCTTCTGGGACTATGTGCATGCAGGGTGGGGGCTGGCCCTGCTTAGACGTGTTAGGACCAGAAATGAGGGTGATGCAGACATTTGTTTCTGGTCTTTGGGGCCTCTTCTACACCCACATCCCCTTGGGCTATAAGCATTTAAGGTTTTGTGCTCTGTTGCATGATCTGCTGGAAATTGTTCAGATTTCACCAACCTGTTCTCAGCCCACGAACGTGAGAAAGGCCACTTTAATCCCCCTAACTTTGGTGTCTCTTTCAGTTAAAAGGAGAAAACATTGGAAAGATTTTTCCTGCAGTTTTTATTGTTGTTTAGTCACTCAGTCGTGTCCTACCCCTTTGTGATCCTATGGACTGTAGCCCGCCAGGCCCCTCTGTTCATGGAATTCTCTAAGCAAGAATACTGGAATGGGTTACCATTTCCTCCTCCAGGGATTGAACCCCCATTTCCGGTGTCTCCTGCATTGCAGGTGGATTCTTTGCCTGTTGAGGCATTGGGGAAACCCTAATTACTTTTCAGGAACCTTGCCATTTTTTTCAAGTGCTGTTTTTGATTTTTGGCATTTTGTAAAGATTTTTATGACAGTTACTAGACTTCAGTATTTAGCTTGTCTGATGTTGAAGACTTTTATTCTTTGGTGTCTCCTTTATCCAGCTATGTTTAAAAGATACAATACATCAAGCATAAAAATAATACAGATAATTTCTCATGTACCAGACCTGACATTTTGCCATATCTGCGGCAGACATAGTTACAGAAGGATTTAGATGTTTTCAAAGACATAAGCTGGTCATGTAAGTTAATGCAAGTCCCCTGAGTCCCTGTTGGATTCCACCCTCTCCCGCCCTCCCTTGAGGCAACCACCATCCTGAACTGCTTTTTTTAATCATTCATTTGCATATTTTTATTTTTATTACCTCTTTATACTATAAATAACTGCCCAGTTTTTTTTAAATTTCTATAAGGTATTTGAACATGTTATTCCCATTTATCCATATAGTCCTTGTAGTCCTTTTAATATTTTAATATTTTCATAAATTTTATTATGAGTCTTTCTAATTTTTTTATAAACTTTCTCTTAAATGAGAAGATTTGTCTTTGACCTACTTTACCTAGTATGATAATCTCTGGGTCCATCCATGTTGCTGCAAATGGCGTCATTTCATTCTTTTTATGGCTGAGTAATATTCCATTATTCATTTACTCCTTGGAAGAAAAGCTATGACAAACCTAGACAGCGTATTAAAAAGCAGAGACATTACTTGGCTGACAAAGGTCCGTCTAGTCAAAGATAATGGTTTTTCCAGTAGTCATGTATGGATGTGAGAGTTGGGCTAGAAAGAAACCTGAGAGCTGAAGAATTGGTGCTTTTGAACTGTGGTGTTGGAGAAGACTCTTGAGAGTCCCTTGGACTGCAAGGAGATCAAACTAGTCAGTTCTGAAGGAAATCAGTCCTGAATATTCATTGGACAGACTGTTGCTGAAGCTGAAACTGCAATACTTTGGCCACCTGATGTGAAGAACTGACTCATTGGTAAAGACTCTGATGCTGGGAAAGATTGAAGGCAGGAGAGAAGGGGATGACAGAGGATGAGATGGTTGGATGGCACCACTGACTCAATGGACATGAGTTTGAGCAAGCTCCAGGAGTTGGTGATGGACAGGGAAGCCTGGCGTGCTGCAGTCCATGGGGTCACAAAGAGTCGGACACAACTGAGCAACTGAACTGAACTGAATATTCCCTTGTATATATGTATCACATCTTCTTTATCCACCCATCAGTGGACACTTAGGTTGCTTCCATGTCTTGGCTATTGTGAATAGTGATGCTGTGAACACTGGGGTGTGTGTATCTTATTGAATTAGGGTTTAGCCTGGACNACTGAATATTCCCTTGTATATATGTATCACATCTTCTTTATCCACCCATCAGTGGACACTTAGGTTGCTTCCATGTCTTGGCTATTGTGAATAGTGATGCTGTGAACACTGGGGTGTGTGTATCTTATTGAATTAGGGTTTAGCCTGGACATATGCCCAGGAATGGGATTGTTGAATCATACGGCAGCTCTTGCTCTTTCTTAGCCTGTCTTTATCTGTAGTATTTCACAATTTATCCATTTCTGTAAAGTCCACGTTTAAGTTTGGTGAGCATAGGGGGTTTTGTTTATTTACTGTAAATCTTTTTTTCCTCTTCAAAATGTACCTCTGCTGTTCCTTTCTATTTAGGGCTTTGTTCCTTTAATTTTGTGGCTTCTCTTTCTAGAACTGATGTCTGTTGTTATCTGTTGACTCATACTTGAACATTCAAGGTTTTATTCAGGCCTTTAATTTGCTCGAAAAATAGGGGGTGTGATTCACCCCAGATAAACAGGAGGTTCGGTTAATGAAAATCCAGTCTAATTAAGTGATTCAGCAGCTGGGAGGTGGAGGGAAGAGGTGGCATCTCAGAGGACCTACCAGAAAAACATTTCCAGCCTGTCCTCTGACCCCCTGTTTGTTTCTGTGAACCTGCTGGTCTCCATGGCTGCTTTCTGCACAGGCTTTAGCTTCCTGGGAGTTTTGCCGATTTTGTCTGTTTTCATTCTGTTTGGCCTAGTCGTCTCTAAAGTAGGTGACGTGACTGTGTCTGACCTACTTCCTCTACGTGCTCTTTCAGGGAAATTTCCGCTGTCTTAAGGGTTCTGCGGAGTGCAAGCCCTGTTGCCACTGAGTTTCTGAGCAAGTCTGTGCTTATTCTGTGATTTCTCCTTGCTGTCTCGCCCTCTCTGCTTCTAGGGAGAGTTGAGGATTTCCTCCAAGGAAGCCACTACTCACTGCTCATATCTGCACTTCACTTAGGAAAGGTGCCCAAGGGTCACAGCCCTTGGTACCCACCCTTCACATGATTCCACTTGCACCCTGACTGCAGAAGTTCCCTGAAGCTGAAGGCAAAGGCTGCCCTTCGCTGTTTCTCAGTGCTGAGCAAGGCTTCCAGATCTTTATCCTCCTCCTGTCATTTTGTCTAAGCCTGGATGAGGGATGTGAGAGGGAGCGATTTTAGTGACGTCAGAGGTATCTTTTACCTTCATGATGGGTTCCTTTGCTTTTATACTTAGAGAATCCTGCTCCAGGAGTTATTGCAGGAGCAGCTCTGTTTTCAGGTTCTTATAGAAAATAGAGTATCTTCCTGTGCACACTTAGGTCTTTTCCCGTCTGGAATTTCCTTTCGTGTGTGGTTTAAGGCACTGAAGGCGGTTTACCTCAAATAGTTAAGATTGTCCTGGCACCTTCTGCTGAATATCTTTCTGATTGTCATGATTTCACTCAAAAGGGCCACCTTTATATCATAGGTGGATTATGTCTTGTTTGAATGTGAGATCCATTTTTTAAAAATGTATTCATTTGTTTATTTGGCTGCATTGGGTGTTAGTTGATGTGACACACTGGCTCAGTAGTTGTGGTGCATGGGCTTAGTTGCCCCAAAGCATGTGGGATCTTCTGGGACCAGGGAGCAAAACTGTGTCCCCTGCATTGCAAGGCAGATTCTCAACCACTGGACTACCAGGAAGTCCCCTGAATATGAGGTCTTAAACTCCACATGGAAGGCAAATTCTTGGAGACTCAAACATTCCCCTGGGAAACCCTTTGATTGGGTCTGGATTGCTGCAGGGTAATGAGCTTCCACCCCGAGGGTCCTCCAGGGGAGGGGGACCCCTGAGGAGACTGCAGAGGTACAGCATCCCTCCTTATTTTCTCAGGAAGCCCCCCTCCCGAATATCAGGACAAATCCCCTGTAGTATTTCAGGGCATCCTCTCTCTCTGTTGCCAAGCTGAATCTGTGTATGTGAAATGGGTGTTTAATGTTTAATACGACAGCCCTTTAAACAAGGGTGGGTCGTGCATCTCCATTGACAATTCTTAGTCTAACAATGTAGGAACCCTGCGGTCATTTTACAAGAGCAGGGGTTTGGGGAAGGCCCCTGGAGCAGAGTGGTTGGGGACGGGGTGGGGGGACCTGCATTCAGACGGCGGACTCCACAGAGAGGTGTTTAGGCTTCCACCTGCACTCAGAGTGCCAGGTGTTTCAGATCAGCAGGAATGTGGGTGGCAAGCTGGGGAGGAGTGGGTGATGGCCCAGGAGAGGTAGGTAGGCTGGGAGTCCGTGGGGGACAGCTGTAACTTCTGGGTTGGTTTATTATTTGTTAAGAAGCCAGGTACCTGGAATAGTTTTAAGGGGAATTCAGGAAGAAGGATTCAGCAAGGTGATGGTGCAGGATAGGTTAGAATGATGGCGGTTTGCCTACAAGGAGTTCACTTACGAACAGATCACATAGTTTAATCCAAATAAGAAGGCAGAGAGGAGCTGAGGGTGGACAGATGCTGGCGGGAGGTGACATCTGTTCCAGGGATAGTGTCTTTCCCGCCACCTACCCCGGCAGATGAGGGAAACCTCGATGAACTTATCTTTCTGCTTAAGAAACGAAACCTTTGCCTTCTCTCTCTTTTGGAGGAAGGCTAAGCATGCTTCTAACGAATCTGCTTCTAATGAGGGGTTGGACATGACAATTCCTGAGTCACCAGCACTGGGTGAAGAAGGCCATGCACCGGTCAGGGCCATGCAGTGACCCGGGTGCCCCGCGGGTGACCGCAGCCCGGGAACGCCAGCGCACGTGAACGCTGAGTGCTCAGGCGGCCGCTCTGGTCATGACTGAGTCTGGGAAAACTTGGCGCGTTTGCCGTTCCCCTTGGAGCACTTTTATTTCTCATTTTCAGTTTTTAATAAGCCTGATACATTATACATTGCTCATTTACTACTAAAATTGGAACCAGTAGAGCAATAACTGGCAATTACCTCTGTGAGCACTGTGAATTTCCCTGCAGTCAGCGAAGGCTCCAAGCTGCTCAGACTACTGGACTCAGGCTGTGGGCTTTGCAGCTGGTCCCGTGAAACTCCAAGCCTCTGTCCTGCCTGGTGCACAGGCTGGCCACTCAATAGACGACACATGGACCTCTTGTTCACGAGGCTGGCCTTTGGGCCACAGCGATGCTTGCTCATGAGTCAACTCTGCCCCATGGGAAGGAGAAAAAATAACGGATTTTAAATTTACTTGATCATGAAAAACCAGGAAGCGGAAGTCCTAGGGGAACCAAAAGTCCAAATGACACCAGAAGTCCACTTCTCGAAGCAATCAAGAAGCACTCCTTGCTTCAGAAAGGAAGATTCTTCTTGCCTGAGGTGCCTGTGGCCAGCTGATAGACTCTTTTCTGAATGCTCTAGCGTTCTTTTCCCAGGCACAATATGAAATAGTGTTGATTTCTCCAAAAAATATCTCTTTTTACATTCACCATTCCTAACCTCATTCCCTTGCCCTTTCCCGTTGTTATTGTTGTTCAGTTGTTAAGTCGTGTGTGATTCTTTGCGACTCCAAGGACTGCAGCAGGTCAGGCTTCCCTGTCCTTCACCATCTCCAGGAGTTTGCTCAAACTCCTGTCCGCTGAGTTGGTGATGACATCCAACTGTCTCATCCTCCGTCTTCCCTCTTTCCCTTTGCTTTCAGTATTTCCCAGATCAGGGTCTTTTCTGATGAGTCAGCTTTTTGCGTCAGGTGGCCAAAGTACTGGCGCTTCAGCTTCAGCATCAGTCCTTCCAATGAATATTCAGGATTGATTTCCTTTAGGATGGACTGGTTTGNTTTCCCTTTGCTTTCAGTATTTCCCAGATCAGGGTCTTTTCTGATGAGTCAGCTTTTTGCGTCAGGTGGCCAAAGTACTGGCGCTTCAGCTTCAGCATCAGTCCTTCCAATGAATATTCAGGATTGATTTCCTTTAGGATGGACTGGTTTGATCTCTTTGCCATTCAAGGACTCTCAAGAGTCTTCCCCAGCACCACAGTTCAAAAGCATCAATTCTTCAGTGCTTAGCCTTCTTTATGGTCCAGCTCTCACTTCCATACATGACTACTGGAAAAACCATAGCTTTGACTAGACAGACCTTTGTCACCAAAGTGCTGTCAGCTTTTTAATATACACCCTTTCAGGTACTTCCTTTTAAAATTGTCACTGTCTTGGCCTAACCACCCTCATTGTTATCAGACTTTCCTTAAAATGATACCCAAGAGAAATCTTATTCCTTTGGAAACCCTTACAGATAGGAACTTCAGAGCAAGGGATGATTTAATAATTTCCCTATAAAAATTCCAGACAGAATTCCACAGGAAAATTAGACACAAGACAAGGGTACAGAAATACGGGAGCTGGAGACCCCAAGGAAAATCAAAGATTCAAAGGAAAAAGAAGCTTCTCCATAAAGTAACCAGAGTTGGGGTCTTTCTGGCTCATAGATGAGACATCTCATCCATTCGACAGATCATANCAAGGGTACAGAAATACGGGAGCTGGAGACCCCAAGGAAAATCAAAGATTCAAAGGAAAAAGAAGCTTCTCCATAAAGTAACCAGAGTTGGGGTCTTTCTGGCTCATAGATGAGACATCTCATCCATTCGACAGATCATAGGCTTATTCTTTGGGGTTTTCTTGTTTGTTTATTTTGGTTTGCTTTGTTTCTAAGACTTTCTGTTGAGTGGCAAATCTGCTCCGGGCAGGACCGAGGCTCAGGCCTTCACATGTTACTCAAACTTCTGATTTTTAGCTTGTTACAGAAAGATTAGATGTGGGAAGCTGTTTAGCCCAATCTGCAGTTTCCATTTCCCCTTCTCAAGTTCAAGGGCTCAGACATGGCTGAAAGAGAAGGTTTTCGCCATACCTTTCTTTATCTGATGGCTCAAATGGTAAAGAATCAGCTTTCATTGCAGGAGAGGCGAGTTCAATCACTGGATCAGGAAGATCCCCTAGAAAAGGCAATGGCTACCCACTGTTGCCTAGGGAATCCCATGAACAGACAAGCCTGACGGGTTACATTTAATGCGGTTGCAAAGAGTTGGGTAGGACTAAGCAACTAACACTTTCACTTTTTTCTTTGCTTTAATTTGCATTTGAGAAGTCCNCCATGGTCGCTCTGCATTGAGGTCCATGCTGTGTGCCGTGGTCACGATGTGCCAAGGTACGGGCTGTGTTCTGTGCTTGACTAGCGACGAGTTCTGGGCTGTGTGCCGCGGTCGCCTTCCGCCGATGTCGGGGCTGTGTACTGTGGTCACCATGCACTGAGTTTGGGGCTGTGTTCAGCTCCCTGTTTGCAATGAGTTCCAGGCTCTGGGCTGCGGATACTGTGCCGAGGTCCAGACTGTGTACCACAGTCGCTCTGTGCTGAAGACTTGCCTATGTGCCACAGTAGCCTTCTGAAGAGGTCTGGGCTGTGTTCCCGTTAGCCCTGTGCCGAGATCTGGGCTGTGAGCCGCAGTCGCCCTGCGCTGAAATCCGGGTTGTGTGCCGCGGTCGCCCTGCACAGTGGTCTGGGCTGTGTTCCTGGGTTAGCTAGGGATGAGTTCCAGGCTCTGCGCCGTGTTCGTTCTCCTCCAAGTACTGGGCTGTGTGCCATGGTCACCATCTGCCGACGTCAGTGGTGTGTGCCAGGGTAGTCCTGGGCGGAGGTCCGGGCCGTGTGCCGTGGTCGCCCTACACAGAAGTCCAGNACAGGAACGGATGGGGAAGCCACAAAATACCTGAACAGCATTCTTCACAAATATTGAGATGGAGAATAGCAAAATAAGACTGATGCACTGTCGCAGCTGGGAGGGGACAAAAGAGCGAGAAGTGAGAAGGGGGCATCTGCAAATCAGGAAGAGAGTTCTCAGCAGACACCATATCTGCTACAGCCTTGATTTTAGACCTCACAGCCTCCAGACTGAGAAAAGAATGTTTGTTGTTCAAGCCACTCAGTCTACGTTATTGAGTTACAGGAGTCTGAACCGATTGTGACAGTATATAAGAGCAATACAGTGACAGAGTCACTGAAGACAGTGAGACTTGGACTTGTTAGTATCATTAAATAGGGAGATGTTAAAAGGTGAGGCATAGGGTCAGATGCTGAGGAAAGGGCTTGAGATGAAGGCTCCTTCTCTTCCCCTGACATGGATGGGAGTGGAGGGCAGGTTTCTGTGTAAAAGACAAGGTCGTATGATTTACTAGGTCATAGAATAATGGTGGGAAGTTTGGTCATCTAGGAGTCTGGTGTATGTTCTGTGAGGTTCCTAGGCAACCTGGAAAACACGAGTTCAACAGTGAGATGTTCACTAAAAGTTGCATACCATGGGGTCTTGGAGCTTCATAGTACTTTTTAGAACATCACAGGGTCTAAAAGTCCTTAAC
>SJYV01054125.1:290746-338782 GCA_006410875.1 Neotragus pygmaeus | reverse complement strand
CCCCCCCCCGCCGGTGATGATAAAGGAATGAGACAAGATGGAAGTACCTATATCCTAGCTTCAAGGAGAGAGTCTGTATAGTTGTTGTTCAGCTGAAAAGTTGTGTCCAACTCTTTGCAAACCCATGGACTGCAGCACACCAGGCTTCTCTGTCTTCCACTATCTCCCAGAGTTTGCTCAGATTCACGTCCATTGAGTTAGTGATGCTGTCTAGTCATCTCATTTTATGACAGAAGAGTGAGTGGAAGGAGTGGTGGAAACGAAGCAGAGAAATACACACAGGCGATCCCATACAAAAGCACCCCTTAAAATTGAGAAGAGGCTGGAAATAACAAGTCACCTGATACTTTCTAAGTTACTGGGCTGGATGCCCTGGGTGATGCAGACCAAGCAGGAGGCAGTCCCTTCCAGGACGGAGGTCTCTTCCATGACCTCATGGACAAGGCGATGCCACCCCAGATCCAGAATCCACATTCATCTGTGTCCTGAGCACAGGTTGGCGTATTTCAGAGGCCACTCAGCCACAGAAATGGGGCCCACTGGAGTGGGACAGAAAACATGAAAACCTCTTCTGTTAAGAGAGATGTTTAGCCCTCAAGTCTAGAGAAGGAAGAAAAGCTTTCTCAGGTCATGACAGCAAACCAAGGGGAAAGAAAACTCCAGAAATGAAAGCTCCGCCCTGATAAGCAAACCATGGGATGGGTTACTGGGGAAAGTGCTCCTTGGAGCCAGGACAGGGTCCGTGTCTCCATTCATTCATTGTCCCCTGGTCTCATCACCTGGACACTCTCTGGTGTCATTAAGATATCAGCGTGATGTAGGCATATCTGCACGGACAGTTTAATGATGTCTGGGGAAGGCATGGTGTTTATTCATGGGTGATCTTGGGCAGTTGTCAGACTCCAGCCTGGAGATAAAGATGCCAGGTCTCTGGGATGTTAATCCTCCTGCTGGCACTTGACAAACACAGGAGCCGGCTATTACCAAACTGATTATTTCCGTCATTAACAACCCATCCATCAGTCTCCTTCGCCCGACGTGGCCACATGAATTCATCTCATCATAAACAATTACCTGACAAGAGTGCCGAAAATTGGTGCTCAGAGGGGAATTGCCCAACCTGGTGTGCCACGAGATGTAGCATGCTGACCCCCTTGCTAGCACCCTCATTTCATTAATCAGATTAAAACAACAACCCGCGGAGGGAGCGTCTTGTTAAACAACAATATCCAATCAGGGTTCCTTTGTGTTGCCCGCCTCTGCGGCTGCGTTTCCTTTCAGAAGATGAGGCTTTGCAGGTCCCCTTGGAAAAGCCGCATCTTTGCTCCTTCGATCACCCACCCATTTATAATAATTACTCGTGTTCCGAGGAGCAGGGTGTGCTGAAGGGCTGGCGTGATGGAGGCACCATCTGCTCCTAATCGCTCACCTGAGTCAGAGTCTCCTGACATCTCTTCTCCACGGCAACATGAGCCAAGCGGAGCCAGTGAAGAGGCTGGGGCTGCGCCAGAGAAATGATGGATGGAAGCAGGGGAGACAGCAGCTCTGCTTCCGGGCAGACAGCCCTTTCCTCCAAAGGGTGACTCATGGCAAAGGCAGTTTTGCCTCAGTTACAAAGGTCGTCCTGGACCTAATCACGAAGGACTGATGTTTGTTTCTGTGCGCCTACAGCTTAGACAGATCCCGTTACACCTAGGGGAAATGGAACCCTCTGTCCTACTTCCCCTCTGCTTTTTCTTTTGGTGTCATGCAAAGTTTCAGGGCTTGGTCTGTCAAGGAGTTTAGATGATCGCCTTTTCAATAAACACTTGGTTATGTTTTTAAAGCAAACCTAGAACAAGGAATAAAAACATTCATCCATTGGTATACACGGGGGATTGATTCCAGGACCCTCTGTGGGTACCAAATCTGAAGATGCCCAAGTCCCATCTCAGCCTTCCATATCCTCGTTTCCACATCCACGGATTCAACCAGCTGAGTATTGCATAATATTAACTGAAAAAAACTCCCTGTGAATACACACAATTGAAGCCCATGTTGTTCAGGGTCAGCTGTATATACACGCAGGCAGGACATGAAGATTCATCTGATACTCTTTAGGATTTATCTTTAAGAGATGAATATCTTCTTAAAGAGATATTCTTAAAGAGATACTCATCTTTAAGAGATGAGTATCATCTTAAAGATACTCTTTAAGATTCATCTGATACTTTTTGTGCTGGATGTTCTGGGTTATGCTGACATGAGCATACTTCAGAGATACTGCAGGTTTGGTTCCAGATCACCAAGATANGTACATGAAGATTCATCTGATACTCTTTAGGATTTATCTTTAAGAGATAAATGAGTATCATCTTAAAGATACTCTTTAAGATTCATCTGATACTTTTTGTGCTGGATGTTCTGGGTGATGCTGACATGAGCATACTTCAGAGATACTGCAGGTTTGGTTCCAGATCACCAAGATAAAGAATATTGCAATAAAGCAAGTCATGTGGGTTTTTTGATATATAAAAATTATGCTTACACTGTGCTCTATTAAGTGCGCAATAACATTATGTCTAAAAATCAGTGTACATGCTTTAATTAAAAAATACTTTGTTGCTAAAAGTGCTCATCATTCTCTGAGCCTTAAGCAAATGATCATCTTTTTGTAATTCTAACATCAAAGATCACTGATCACAGATCACCCTAAAAATATAATAATAATCAAAAAGTTGGAAATAGCATGGCGATTACCAAAATGTAACACAGAAACATGAAGCGAGCAAATGCTGTTGGAAAAAGGATGCCAATAGGCTTGCTCAAGGAAGAGTGGCCACAAACCTTCAATTTGTAAAAAATCCAAGGGCGATGAAGCCTCCCAGGTATAATAAAATGCATGCATATTCAGTCGTGTCCAACTCTATGACCCCATGGACTGTATAGCCCACCAGGCTCCTCTCTTCATGGAATTTTCCAGAAAACAATACTAGAGTGAGTTGCTATTTCCTTTCCTGACCCAGGGATCGATCCCATGTTTCTTGTATCCCCTATAATGAAGTATGCCTATGTTTATATATGGGTTAGAGTTAGGGTTAGGGTTTAGGGTTAGGATGGCATTTCATTTGACGACACAAACAACATGTTGACGGCAATGATTTGTTTCCATCCGTATAATGCTTCCATAATAGTCTTGATTTTCACAACAATTGTGCTTGCTTTAAAAAAAGCTTTGGGGGGACTTCCCTGGTTTTCCAGTGACGAAGACACTGTGGTGCCAATGCAGGGGGCCGATGTGCAATCCCTGGTCAGAGAACTAGAGCCACAGGCCACAGCCAAGACCTGATGCAGCCAAAGAAATAAGCATTTCTTAAAAAGAAAGACTACATTTAAATTTTTTTTTGGAAGCTGAGATTAAGAGAGACCATGCAACTTGCCAAGATTATGATCTGGTTAACAGTCATCTTTGATAAGAGGTCTGCTGAGTCCTACTCTTATCACTTAAAATCATCTTAGACTCATACTCCTAGTAGTCCAGCATTTTACATGATGCTTCAAAATCCTGACAAATGGTTATTTTTGTGAAGGGATCTTATTTCCCTTTGTGTAGAGCTCATTCTTCTTTTGAATAACTTTAACCATTAAAACTTCTTTTTTTATAATTGAGCCCAAATCTTTATCTTTACAGTTCAAGCAGATTCTAGATTTCCTCCTAGGAGCACAGAGAAAAAAAATTAGATTTTCCGTGTCCTAGCCCCTCAGATCAAGACCTAATGACTCCTGGAAATAATCTTCTTTATGACGATTCCAGACCTTAAGGTTTGATGATTCTGTATCAGTTTGCTAGGGCCTCTCAGGGGGCTCTGTGTGTGCTAACTTGCTTCAGTCATGTCTGACTCTACGACGCCGTGAACTGTAGCCTGCTAGGCTCCTCTGTCCATGGAGATTCTCCAGGCAAGAAACTGGAGTGGGTTGCTGTGCCCTCCTCCAGGGGATCTTCCCAACCCAGAGGTTGAACCAGTGCCTCTGGGAACACCCCCTGCCTCACCACCCTCCCCAGCCGAATGGCTCAGTGGTAAAGAATCCACCTGCCTATACAAGAGACATGGGTTAGATCCCTGGGTCAGGAAGATCCCCTGGAGGAGGAAATGGCCACCCACTCCAGTATTCTTGCCTGAGAAATCTCATGGACAGAGGAGCCTGGTGGGCTGCAGTCCATGGGGTTGCAAAGAGTTGGACACAACTTACCAACTAAATGACAACAACAAACAGTTTGTTTGCTAGGGCTGCTGCAATAGAAGACCACAGACTGGGTGGCTTAAAAGCAGGAAGGAGTTCGTTTGCTCACAGTTCTGAAGGCTGCAAGTCCAGCATCAAGATCGCAGCAGGACCTTGCTGCCTGGCTTACAGACGGCCTCCGTCTCACTGTGTCCTCATGTGGCCTCTCTGCTGTGCTGGAGCATCCCAGGGGTCTCAGTCTTGTTTTACAAGGACATGAGTCCTGTTAGATTAAGGCTCACTCTTGTGACTTCATTTAACCTTCTCTGAATACAGTCACTTTGGGATTTAAAGCTTCAACACATGGGACTTTAAAGAGACACTGATCCCATAACAGGTACCATTAGATCAAGGCTTTCATTTCTTCAGCCATGCTTTATTATACATACAAAAAACTAGAGAAAAGCAGAACTTTGCACAGATTCAAAAAGACCTGGCGTGCATCTTCCTTATTGGAATAACCTTCAGAACTTGTGTCCACCCAATGAGAACTGTGTCAACAGCCAACAGATGGCCACCCGGCCATGATGCTTGAAGACTTAACCTAAATCAATGGTGAAACTGATCAAGCTTATGATTCCACTAAGGAGGAGAGTTCTCAAGGAGCATGAGTCTCTTGGAACTGGTGCTGTTCTGTAGCACAGGATGTAAAATTGGAAGAGTTGGCCCTTCAAGTCTCCAATAAACTGGACTCAGGCCAGAATTTCTTATAATATGTTTGGGAAGGTGGAGAGGGTAATTATACAAACTGGCTCTTCCATTCCCAACATGTATACCAAGAGTGAGTTGAGACAGTGATGAATTACAGAGGATGAGGTTAGAATAATTTAATAAGAAGAGGTGGAAATATGGCCTTTAATTCCTAACCTTTTGAGCTGTGGCTAAAATCCATTAATAGAACACGGATTAAGAAGTCTAAAGTACGATTACTCAGCAGCTCTCACCAGTGAATCACTCTGGCACTTGGGCCAGAATTAACATCTGAGGATTCTTTCAAACTTTATGGCTGGGTCTTTTTTCCTTTTTTCCCTGGCTTGACTTCTTTTGTAGTCTTGGGCTCTTTAGCACAGAGATAGGAAATGTCTGGCATCCATTCAACACTCATTCAAACCACAGGGTAGAAGTATAAAGGAGGCCTTTGGGGATATTCAGGGTCAGTCTGAATAGTTCATATCATAGATTTCAGTAAAAAAAAAAATCTTTTACACCATCAGTAAGGAGAATTGTATCACAATATACAAGTAGATTTAGCAAGATTTACAAATCCACATGTGTTTCTTTAGCAGTAGATTTCAAATATTTGGTGACCTTAGAGCTCTTGGTTCAACTGAAATTTTACACTGAGGCAAAATGGAACAAAGCTGGTGAAAGGAAAGTTGCTGTGCTTAAAGAAGGATGTGAGTCTCAGAGACCCACCCCCCTTTTCCATTTCCCTCTTTTGGGTAGCCCCCAGTGGAAATAAATGCCAAGATCTTCTAAGAAGATAAATTGAATGCATTTTCTCTGGGAGGTTCTTATTCTACAGTGATTTTCTCCTGATGAACCACAGAGCATGTGTGAGTGGAAGCTGATCATTAAATAGTAAATCACACCTCTCCTTAAGTTTTGAAAAATATTTTGAAAATGATATGTGGTCGTCCAACACAAATGCAGAGATGAAAGGAATCAGATTTTCCCCACTGCAGGAGCTTTTAAAACTCTTTGGCTGTTTAAAGCAAACTGCTAAAACAAGGTATATTTTATCAATTGACCATGCATTTTTAAATCCATCACATCTACAGTGTTGAAGATGGAAAGGACCCTAGAAGTTGAAATCAAATGAAATTGTTGCATAAAAGTGCTTTGTAACCTGTAAGGCCTTTTATAAGAATAAGCGTTGATGCCAATGATGTTTACTTCTTTTCTTTAACTGGACATAAAATATTCCTTTGATGAGCACTGCTGAATCTGTTAATTGGAGCTCAGAGAATGGAAAAACATCTTGCCCAGTGTCAAGAAGCTAGTGACACCAGTAACACCAGAACAGTATAGATTGTTGCTTGAGAATATTTTGATCAATTAGAAAAGCTTTGTAATCAGAGTCCATCAGAAATTAAAAAGAGAACATTTACTTTTTTCTATAAAACTGCATGTCATCTATACTAGAGGTGTATCTTGAGGAACTAATTTTTGCTGGAACTCAAAAATCTATCAACCTGGACCTGCAAGTCTAAAATGTTTCCATGGAGGGAATTAGGGCTTACTCACTTAAGGCTGGGGGGCAGGGCAGGTACCCTTTCTTTGTAGTTCTGTGGTGATTTTGTTTTGAAACATATAAGATGGAATCTCATCTTCCCTGGTTCATGGTGAGCTTTTAATATCACTGAACTACAGCCAAAGTGATCTCTAAGAATCTTTTAGACCCATGGAAGCCCATATATTATTTTTGTTCCTGGAAATTTGGCCAAGAGATTCTTTTTTTTTTTAATTTTAATTTTTTTAACACCAAAAATATTTTGTATTGGGGTATGGTAAAAACCAAAACAAAAGAAAGAGAGATTCCTTTTTATGCATTGTTGGAAGCCAAGGTTTCTTTTGAACCAAACAGGGCAGCATAAAAACATTATGTTTCATTCTCTTTGAGCGTGATCATTGAATAGTTGAGGAATTGCCCATGATCTGATTCCACTGTACAGATTTCCTGCTTTATCCACAACTTGACCTCTGGTGATAGGACTGATCTGTAACTCAAACAAATTTGAAATAACTCAGTAATAGCAAACCTGCAGTGTTGTTTAAGGAAAAAGATGCTCTTCAGCAATAGGTCTAACGTTTGAAGTGGAATGATGGAGATGACTGACCACAAATCCCCCCACTGATCTTTAGTACCTTCCTCTGAGCTAGGACCTTGGTTTAGAGGAACACTGGGTGATAATCTGGGATCGTGTTCAACAGTGGCCACCAACAGTTCCTCCCATCCATGTATGTGCATCCCTTTCTCCCATTGAAAGATGGAATCTGATAATCTAATAAGTTCTTCTCCCTTGGATCTGAGCTGGCTGTGTGACTTGCAGGAGCCAGTAGACGAAGGCAGAGGTGCCAGTTCCAGACTTAGTTATCCGTGTGGAGGCCTGACAGCTTCTGCTTTCGCTCCCTTGGCACTCTGACCCACAGTGCAAGGAGGCCCACCCTCTGGAGAAGGAGGTCAGCCAGTCCAGCTCTTCAGCCCCTTCAGCTGAGGACCCGTACTTATGATGGAAGCTATGTTGTTACTCTAGCCCCAGCTGAGATCCAAGATGAAGAAAGCTACATGAGTCCAGTTGACATCACATGGAGCAGAAGAACTGCTTAGCCAAGCTCTTCCTAAAATACAGAATGCTTTGCATTGCTTTCAGCATTACGTTGTAAGCACTTCATTACACAGCAGTAGATAACTGAGACAATAGGCCAAGAGGTTACTGATGGATTTGGTTTGGTAGAATTTTCCCTGGCACTTTTCCTTCCTCTTGAGAGACTCTTCTGCTTTTGTATCTTTGGATGCTGCCCAGACTCTTGGTGAAGAAAAGTGAAAGAAAAACAAAACATCAGGGACCTCTCAGTGGTAGACCCTGCAGGACTTCCCTTCCCCCAGAATGGGGCTGGATTGGGGGCTGGAGGACCTGGGCTACTCAGTGGATAATCTGAATGACTGGGAGTGAACCACTAAGCCATTTCAGGGAATGGTAAAACATTTTTGGAAAAAATGGTGGGATTGCCCTTGTAAACACAGAGGGTGACTGAGCTGTGCAGTACCACAGTGACCTTTGTTTCAGAAAACAGCTGCTGGATGTCTGACAATTAGGGGGTAAGACATGTCATTTCTTTTGGGTAGAAAAATACTATAAAATTGATGTGTCACTTAAAATACACAAATATGGCACTTAACAAAAAAATAGATATTTCTTGATAGAAAACACTTTTTAAAAGAGTGGTAGGGGAAAGCAATCTGCTAAAGAATGTTTATTGCATTCGTTGAAAATTCAGTTAAATTCAGTGAGATTGTCACCTAAGAAAACACTGACGTCCGGATTTTCATGTTATTGAAATATTATTGGTATAAAGTGGAGGCTGATGAACTAAAAGATCCTTATTACTTTCATTACCTTGGAATAACCTTCTACCTGTGAACCCCAGGGCGTGCTTTTCCAGTCTCTTCTCCCCACTCCCCTCATCCCTGTCCTGTAAAAGAGGCATCTTTACCCTCAGTTGACAAGTCTCTGGTGGAAATTTTATAAGGTTTTTTCAGTGAGGCATCAGTTGTCTTTAATACTTGAAAGGAAATTGAAGGGAAGGATTCAATTACTCGTGTGAAAAATGAACCTTCTCCCCAAGGTTTGGCCACTGCTGGTGTGCTTGTTTTACAGCTGAATTATAGGTGCAGTACGTTTGCCAGAGACATGGGCATTAATTTTCTCAAAGCATTCAAGACGGGGAGGACACAACTAGGGAGAGTAGAGAGAAAATAAGATAGCAAGAGTTTTACGTTGATTTATTCACCGTTGTGCAAAGTAGCAGGGACAGGCGGGGCACTGCTTCAGGAGCTACAGGAGGGAAGGACTACAGGGCAGCCGGCCAAACAGAAAGTCAGATTGTTGTTCTTAGATGATATAGGGTCACTTTATTTCTCTAGCTACTTTATAAAAATACATATGCATAAAATATGCCACTGATGCAGCTGTATGGGCCAAGGCCATACTGTTTATCCAGGAAATGATTGTGTCCCTAACCTGCCTGTCTGTTAGCTCATTCCTGTCATAAAGTTAAACCAGATCTGTGCAGAGNTGATAGAAAACACTTTTTAAAAGAGTGGTAGGGGAAAGCAATCTGCTAAAGAATGTTTATTGCATTCGTTGAAAATTCAGTTAAATTCAGTGAGATTGTCACCTAAGAAAACACTGACGTCCGGATTTTCATGTTATTGAAATATTATTGGTATAAAGTGGAGGCTGATGAACTAAAAGATCCTTATTACCTTGGAATAACCTTCTACCTGTGAACCCCAGGGCGTGCTTTTCCAGTCTCTTCTCCCCACTCCCCTCATCCCTGTCCTGTAAAAGAGGCATCTTTACCCTCAGTTGACCAGTCTCTGGTGGAAATTTTATAAGGTTTTTTCAGTGAGGCATCAGTTGTCTTTAATACTTGAAAGGAAATTGAAGGGAAGGATTCAATTACTCGTGTGAAAAATGAACCTTCTCCCCAAGGTTTGGCCACTGCTGGTGTGCTTGTTTTACAGCTGAATTATAGGTGCAGTACGTTTGCCAGAGACATGGGCATTAATTTTCTCAAAGCATTCAAGACGGGGAGGACACAACTGGGGAGAGTAGAGAGAAAATAAGATAGCAAGAGTTTTACGTTGATTTATTCACCGTTGTGCAAAGTAGCAGGGACAGGCGGGGCACTGCTTCAGGAGCTACAGGAGGGAAGGACTACAGGGCAGCCGGCCAAACAGAAAGTCAGATTGTTGTTCTTAGATGATATAGGGTCACTTTATTTCTCTAGCTACTTTATAAAAATACATATGCATAAAATATGCCACTGATGCAGCTGTATGGGCCAAGGCCATACTGTTTATCCAGGAAATGATTGTGTCCCTAACCTGCCTGTCTGTTAGCTCATTCCTGTCATAAAGTTAAACCAGATCTGTGCAGAGCAGAGCCTGTGATTCCAGTGTGTTCAAGTCGAGGCGTGCAGAGAGATCGACTTACAGCCCACCCACCCTCTGCGAATGGATGTGTGGATGGTTAGATAAATGGATGGATGGGTGGGAAGAGAGGGAGATGCATGGATGGGTGGATGGATAGTTGGGTGCATAGGCAGATGAATGATTAGATGCATGGATGGATGGGTGGGTGGATGGATGGATGGGTGGATGAGTGGATGGGTGGATGGGTGGATGGGTGGATGGATGGATGGATGTGTGGGCACATGGTTGGGTGGATAGGTGAATCGGTGGGTGGATAGGTGAATGGGTGGGTGGATGGATGGATGGATGGATGGGTGGGTGGATGGATGGATGGATGGGTGGGTGGGTAGGTGGGTGGATGGATGGATGGGTGGATGGATAGGTGAATAGATGGGTGGATGGGTAGATGGATGGGTGGGTGGATGTTTGGGTGGATGGATGGATAGATGGATTCATGGGGCACAAAGTTGATGTGCCACAGGTCTGCATAGGTAAGCTGTCCCTCAGAGGTGGGGTCACTATATGCAGATGTGAGAAGCACTGGACCAGGGATCTGGGGGTGGGTCCTCCCTCAGTCATTAATTATCTCCATGCAGGACCAGGTGTGCCCTTTATGGGGCATGACACAGAGTGAAAATGGAGGAGTCCTTGTTAAGAAATTATTATGAAATTTTAGCTGTAACAGCAGAGCACTGAAAGGAGGGTGGAGCCCTTCTGAGCATGGACCCTGAGAGGCTGCGGAGCTGATGTTCACAAAGCCCATCCTGATTCTGTGACTTGTAGACAAGAAACTTCTTCTCCTATGGAGGGTTCTGTTTTCATGCCTTAAACTAACTGATTGGTTTAAAGATATGGTTTAACCAACTGATATGTTCGGCAGCTTTAGCCATAGTTGGGAAGGGGGCAGTGGGGAAGGGACTGAAGTGCTATTTGATGTTCCTGAGCATGGGAAGGCTGTGATATGCTCTGTGGAAAAAATCAGTGTATTAGATTAGCTTTGTTCAGGCCTGAGTTAGTGTGTGATTAGCTGCAAGTTCAGTGTTAATGAATCAACAGGATATATTAAATGAGATGCATTTAAACAGAAACACACATAAGACAAGATGATACGCTGATTAACTGAAGGGAATTTTGTGATCAGAGACTCATGGGAACCCAGTGTGACAGCATGGTTCAGTATTCACTAATTCAGTGGTCGAAGGAGGTTGTAAAGGGCCTGGAATAACAAAAATAGACTGCATGTTTGAGAGTCCACCTGTCCATCCCAATGGAATGCCTCCCATCTTTAAGGAGTGTTTAATGACAGAACTGATCATTCATGACTCCTGCTCTTTCCAAGTATCTTAAATACATCATCTCTGCATTCTGAAAATCAGGTGTTTATAGGAACGAAGACTTGGGTTGACATAGCTACGAAGTGGCTCTTGCAGATGTCATGAAAATAGCCTGTTATGTTTCCTCCCTTTACATCCTGAGTCAAAACCAGTATGTCACTGTATGGTTTACTAACTGCATATATTTCTTAAAAATAGTCAAAGCCGCCAAGATTGTAAAACCACCAGAACCTGATTCCAGCATGCCGCTTTTTGATGTTCTTATCATCTTCTGCCTAGACGTCCCAAATCCCACCCTTTCATCTGAGGACAGTGGAGGGTGGTGGCCTTTCCCCATCTTAAGTGTCCTGTGAGCAGAGAGAATTCCTTAATTCTCTCCTAAACTCCGCGTCTCCAGATTCCTTTTCTGCCTTGATCTCCACTCTGTTCGTCTTCCATTCCGAGTCCTCAGGTTCTGGATCCTCCTGGAAGCCCCCCTCCCACCAGGATTTCTGTTTGCTCTTGAAGTGTAGCCTTCTTGTCCTGATTTTGAGAACAGTGGCTTCTTCTGGAACTTGCTTCTGACCCTCGACAGCCTCAGGACCACACATTTGCCAATTTGAAGTCCAAACTTTCATGCGGTCCCTCTCAGTCTTCACCTTGCTCCTCTGGGAGCTAGGCGAGTCCATCTGGGTCCCTGTCCTTGTTACAACACAGCCAGGTCTTTCGCAAATGCGACTGTAAGTGAACCTGTGTACAGAGAGTACTTGTGCGTGCAAGGAGTTTCCCTCCGCGTGCAGGAGCCCACCTTCAGCTGCCCCACTCCGGTCTTGAGAGCAATGGCCAGAGAAGTCGCTGACTGGTGGACTGGGGTACTCTGGCACAGAGTGGCCATCTCAACTCATCTGGCCGATTGTGTTTGCAAAGAAGCTTGCGTTTCAACTCTAATTACAGCCGCTAATTCAGCCCTGGCCTTCTGATCATTCATCTTTTAAGTGTTCAGCTTCTGAATCCCATTTGGTTCTCGGTCCTTCCCCCACCCCCTCCCCTTGATGTGGCCAGAATAGTTAACTCAGACAATTAGTAAATGCTGAATCATTGAGTCAGTGAATGAAGCGAGTGTCTGTGTGAGGTATACAACTTCCTGAGTGGGTTTAATGGAAGCCTAAAGAGATTTTTCACAGATTCATGGGTTTTCAAAGGAGAAATTTGCATATTAATAAGAAGCTGTTCAGACTGATTCGCTTAATGTATTTGGAGTAAGTATAATTAAATGTCAAGGGAGATATATCATGAAGTAATGGAGCCGAAGCCAATTTATCAAAAATAAGGTCTAGGGAGAGACATTTCAAATAATAAACAGTTCTCCAACCTTCCTTTTTAAGGTGATTTGCTTAGTCTGGGCCAAGATTTACACGTTTTTTGAGACTCGTTCAGACAAAGATGCTGGGAACAGAGTGGGGGGGTGGGATAGAAGAAATGGACATTTTTTTTTCTATTCAAGTTTATAACATTCAAGGCAGTCTTTCCTGCCTGAAACACTTTAAAGGAATCAAACCTTTTTAATGTTTTCTCTCTCAGATACTGGGATGTGGTAAGATCAGCACCTTTGAGCCAGCCCCCATGCACGCAGCTGCCATTTGCAAATTCCTTGTTCTGATGAGAGGGTATGTCATGTTTAGGAGCAGCTGCTCACCCAAGAATTGCACTGATGACAAAAACTGGTTGAACATTGAAAAGGGTTCTAGATGTTGAAGGCGAGCATTTACTAATAAGCATGTCTAAGGAGTTGACTGTTCTTTGAACAAACTCAATCCATGAGTCTTCACCTTGAATGTACTCTAGAGAGAAGCCATGGTAAAAAGTACACAGATACCTTTTTATGCTTTTCTCTCTAAGTGTTTGAATGGACCAAGACATCCAGGGAAGTAGATGGATTCTCTTGAATTCTGGATATCACTAAGCTGACCTTGGGAATAGATGCTTGAGCAGATCAAATGGAAATGGGTCTTGATTATGTTTATCAAACTATGAAGCCAGTGGGGTCATTCCTGGGCAGAGTAGAGTGAGCACATACTCACCACCCCTCTTCAAAAAGGTTTGGGGTGGGAGAGAAGGACTTGACTCAATGCTGTAAAATCACTGGATGGAAGAGAGGTCATGCCCACCTCATCCTTGAGTGTGATGCCAACAAAATGAAAAGTCACATTTGCAAAACTTTAAACATGTTTCCACGTGAAGTGACTATGCATGATGCTGACTGTAGCCATTGGGAAGATTATGTAGAGAAAGCCATTCAAGGATATAAGCTTTTTGAAGTACCGTGTAAATTTTGGTTGGTAGCAGTTTCCTCCACGTTTTCCAAAGCAAACTCACCTTGAGTTTCATTTGGGTTGATCTTCTTTGTCCTGTATCTGAACACATGTTACCTAGGTTTTTTTTTTTTTCCTGTTTTTTCCATTTATTTTCAATTGGAGGATAATTGCTAGATGTCCGTCAACAAATGAATGGATAAAGAAGTTGTGGTACATATACACAATGGAATATTACTCAGCCACAAAAAGGAGTGAATTTGAGTCAGTNTTTTTTTTTTTTTCCTGTTTTTTCCATTTATTTTCAATTGGAGGATAATTGCTAGATGTCCGTCAACAAATGAATGGATAAAGAAGTTGTGGTACATATACACAATGGAATATTACTCAGCCACAAAAAGGAGTGAATTTGAGTCAGTTCTAGTGAGGTGGATGAACCTAGGGCCTTTTTTACAAAGTGAAGTAAGTCAGAAAGAGAAAAACAAATGTTGAATATTAACACACATACATGGAATCTAGAAAAACTGTATTGACAAACCTATTTGCAGGGCAAAATAGAGACGCAGATGTAGAGAACAGGCTTGTGGACCCCGAGAGCGAAGAAGAGAGTGGACGAATTGAGAGAGTAGCATTGAAACATACACATTACCATATGTAAAGTGATTGCTATTGGGAAGTTGCTGTACTTAGGGGCTTTTAGAATTACTTACAGAGAAGGTGATGGCACCCCACTCCAGTACTCTTGCCTGGAAAATCCCATGGACAGGGGAGCCTGGTAGGCTGCGGTCCATGTGGTCACGAAGAGTCGGACACGACTGAGTGACTTCCCTTTCACTTTTCACTTTCTTGCATTGGAGAAGGAAATGGCAACCCACTCCAGCATTCTTGCCTGGAGAATACCAGGGACGGGGGAGCCTGGTTGGCTGCCGTCTATGGGGTCACACAGAGTCAGACATGACTGAAGTGACTTAGCAGCAGAATTACTTAATATGACTTTGTAATAGCAATGCCCATCTTGGGTTTAAGTCCCAACACTCTCTCTTACCCTTTGGGTAACTTGGGACAAGTTGATGAGTTTCTCTGCACTTCTGTTTTACCATCCAGAAAGGTGGAAGCCTTAGAGATAGTGTATGTGAATTATCTTATTATTATTGTGATTTTTGGCATTTGACCCGTGACCTCATGAATCCATCATTTTTGGACCACTCATTTGTAAACATCCTGTACATTNGTGGGAGGGAGATTCGGGATTGGGAGCTTGTGTGTACCTGTGGTGGATTCATGTTGATGTATGGCAAACCCAATAGAGTATTGTAAAGTTAAATTTAAAAATAAATAAATAAATTAATTTTAAAAAAATAAATAAAATAAAATGACTGGAGACATCGGACTTAACCAGGAGAATCCCCTGGGAACTTCATGTTGCATCTATTTAGAGCAATGAGAAGGAGGACATTTCTTCCCCTGGTCATGTCCCTTTTCCTGATGACAGATAGATTACAGCTCTGTTTTCAAATGTTTGTACAAAACTATGGCAACTCTTACTCTGTGATAGAATCTGTGCTGACTAATGAGGGAGGATGGGTGTCCAGAACCCACCTGCTTAACCTCCTCTCTCACTTAGCTGCTGTTGTTCAGTTGCTCAGTCTTTGCGACCCCATGGACTGCAGCATGCCAGGCTCCCCTGTCCTTCACCATCTCCTGGAGTTTGCTCAGATTCATGTCAGTGATGCTGTCTAACCATCTCATCCTCTTTCATCCCCTTCTGCTCCTGCCTTCAATCTTTCCCAACATCAGTCTTTTCCCGGGAGTCAGCTCTTCGAATCAGGTGGCCAAGGTGTTGGAGCTTCAGCTTCAATGTCAATCTTTCCAGTGAATATTCAGTGTTTATTGCCTTTAGGATTAACTAGTATGACTCCCTTGCAGTCCAGGGGACTCTCAAGAGTCTTCTCCAACACCACAATTTGAAAGCATCAAATTAGTAAGCCTATCACTTAGTAGGACATCCCTCACACATTTCCAAAGAGCTTTAGCGCTGTATTCAGCCAAATTTGAATGCATGACTCACTGGCTTACATTTTCTCTAGCTGTGTGGGATGGATTTGCATCTTTTTTTTTTTTTTTAGTAATATGCCATTTTGATCATATCCCTAAAACTTCAGATGGACACAGGAATACTGACATGGGGTCACAGACACCAAGACAGCTCTATACAAACATTCTTTAGTTTTGCAAAATAGAAAGTTCATTCAATATATGATTGCTTGGCAACTCAACAAAACCATAGGCCTGAAATTTATTATACCTGCAATGTGTGCTTCCAGCTTGGAGCTTTTCTTTTGACCCTAGAAATACTAAATATAATATTTCCTGGCTCCACCATTCCCTGGACTTTCCACACCATGACCGCCCTCCACATACCTAGCTGAGAATGAAGCCTATTTAACTTTATCCTTGAGTCCAAAGGCATCAAATTCAAAAATAAAAGATGGAATTTTGTGAAAGCAATGGTTTTGTTTGCTACTATGACATTTCGATAGGAAATGCTTTTGAAATCCTTAAAGTCTGCCAGCAAAATATATTCCCTCTAATGTTACTTCTCTAGTGTTTGTGGGTGTTATGAGGGCAGGAGGATCTTGTGGTCAAATATGAGTGGGAAATGGATTCAACCCACTTAAATGGACTTTAATGTTCGACTTTTAAGAGTTATGTTTCTAGGATTTGCTGTGAAAAGTAAGTGAAATTTGTCATGCACAGTGCTTCCCTTGCAACAGTGAAAACCCAAAGGACTGTGTGTTCCTTGGGTTTTCGAAAATGAAGTTTGGCAAATGCTGTTTCATGGGGTTTTTTTTAATTATTTATTTTTGGTTGCACTGGATCTTCATTGCTGCACGAGCTTTGTCTAGTTGCGGCGAGTGGGGGCTACTCTCTGTTTCAGAGCTTGGCCTTCTCATTGCTGTGGCTTCTCTTGTTGCAGAGCACAGGCTCAAGGCACGTGGGCTTCAGAAGCTGCAGCACGTGGGCTTCAGAAGCTGCAGCACATGGGCTTTAGTTGCCCATCGCACGTGGGATCTTCCTGTGTTCCCTGCATTGGCAGGTGCGTTCTTATCCACTATGTCACCAGGGACGTCTGCTGTTCTGCTTTTTATTGAAACAAATTGTAATTTATAAAATGAAAACTTTGTCAGGATGGATGAACTTCATTGTTAGAATTTGATAGCAGTCTTAAGGAAGTTATTTTGGATCTCAATGGGCAGATCTTTTTTTTTTTCTTCTGAATAAGTAAATGGGGATGGGAACATTAACTGCCAGTTTCTTTCCTGAAAACATGAGCCTGGAGGCTGAATTTTACATGATAGATTGGTGTTACGATATGATTGATTTTGCAGTAACATGGGACAAGTAATTCATTTTCTCCCTGACAAATAGCAGGTGGTATTCGTCCAAGGAAACCACCTACATAGAAGTAAAATATCTTTTTTTAGGGCTGTCAAGAGTACCGTGCTATGGAACTTTCCATATTTTATTGCTTTGGGTAGCTTATTCTCCCAGAGTTACCATTTCCATAGTCTACAAACCAATAGTGTTACTGAAAGTGTTACCAGCTGCTCACCACTGAAAACAAATAAAGAGGCCAGGCTGGTAGAAAGGAGTGTGTGTGTGTGCATGCTCAGTTGTGTCCGATTCTTTGTGACCCCATGGATTGTAGCCCCTCAAGCTCCTCTGTCCATGGGATGGATTCTCCAGGCAAGAATACTGGAGTGGGTTGCCATTCCTTTCTCCAGGGGATTTTCCCAACCCAGGGATCAAACCCACATCTCTTGTGTCTCCTGCATTGGCAGGTGAATTCTTTATCACTGGTGCCACCTGGGAAGCCCCTGGTGGAAAGGAAAGTTTGCTTTATTTTGGATGCTGGCAACTTGTGGGGGAGGGCATACACCGGTCCAAAGGCCAGTTCCCCACCCCACCCCCAGCTGGGGGGCAAGAGCTTTTATAGGCTGAGGGAGGGGGCTACATGCAGAGACAGCACAGTCAGCTCTGACAGTCATCTTGAAATTGGGCATCAGTGGTCTCACCAGTGTCACCTTCATTGTTTTGAATACAGTTAGTCTTCAGTTTCAGGATCGGTTTGTTTCCGTTTCTTTGAGGTCGGTTCTGGAATTGTGGCAGCTTATGTCATGGCTATAGTCTGGTCATTATGTAGGTGACTTCTCCCACCTGGTGGAGGCTTCAGTATCTATAACACAGCTCACAGGATATGGCTCAGAATACCGTCTGCAACCCTTGAGGGGGAACTACAGGTCCCTGACTTTGTTTAATGACTGAACTATTATTATTTGGTCTCCTTTGACTGGCTTCCTTTGTTTCTGTGTGTTCTCACCTCTCTGATTAAACTTATTCTTTGGCTAAAGTATTTTCACAGACTACAGGCAGGCTGAGGACATTGGGGGCAAGGGTCATAGAGTCCTGCTTCGTTTTAACAAGACTGTACCTATAGGGTTTCTGTGACGGTGGTATATCCCGGATCCTGTATTTTCCAGCTTTACATTTCCTGTGCCCCGTCCTGCCTTCACCGCAGTTGTGGAACACTCCGTTCCCACACACCGCACTTGGTCCCACATCTGCATCTTTATATTGCGTGCCTTTTCACCCATTTCTCTGCTGGAAATGCTGAGTTTCTTTTTCTACCCACTAAACCCCCCATTCATTCTTCAGATGTGCTAAGACACTTCAGTCATGTCCGACTCTTTACGACCCTATGGACCGTAGTCCGCCAGGCTCCTCTGTCTATGGGATTCTCTTGGCAAGAATACTGAAGTGGGTTGTCATACCCTCCTCCAGGGGATCTTCCCAACCCAGGGACTGAACCCTCATCTCTTAAGCCTCTTGCATTGGTAGGCGGGAAGCGCCTGGGAAGACGCTTCTCGCGCCACCTGGAAAGCCCATTCTTCAGAGGAAACCTCAGATGCCACTTCCTTCCTGACCATGTTTTCCCACATGGTTGGATTCACCACATCCTTTCCTGAGTTTTATGCCATATTGTTACATCTCATTCCCCATCATTCTTTGGGTTTTCCCATAGGTGGATCCTGAAGAGGAGTTAGATGTATAAAGGATGATTTGGAAAGAGGCTGCCTGCGGAAGAAAAGGGAAAGAACCTGGATTGGGCAGACCCAGTGTAGACCAGACAGTCTCTGCCAGCCCCAGTGGTCGACCCATAGCCAAGATGGCTCATCAGAGGCTTACCGATTTGGGCTAAGCTTCTGTGTCACCACTTTGTCCAGTCACTGACCAAGAGCTGCCGGGTGCAAAGTCTGTGCTTCCCACTGGGATGAACCCTGTGGGCTCCAACAGCTGGGACCTTTCTGCTGGTCACACAGCCAGGCTGCAGGTCCTTTCGTGAAGGGGGATCAGTGTTAACTCATCTCGGAGCCTTCCATGCTTTTTGCTGCTGATCAGAGTTTTTTGAAGCATAATCTTATTTCTTTGTTTCTGGCTGTGCTGGGTCTTCACTGCTGTGTGGTCTTCTCTCTAGTTGCAGTGAGTGAGGGGCTACTCTCTGGGTGCGGTACGCAGGCTCCTCACTGCAGCGGCTTCTCGTTGGGGAGCACCAGGCTCTAGGGTGCATGGGCTTCGGTGGTTGCAACTCCCTGGCTCTAGAGCACAGGCTCGGTAATCAAGCACACAGACTTACTTGCTCCACAGCATGTGGGATCTTCCTGGATCAGGGATCAAACCTGGCAGGCGGATTCTTCACCACTGAGCCAGCAGGGCAGCCCTAGTCAGTTTTTTTATTCTTTGACCTGAATACCCAGCATGTTAAAACTAGAAGGAATTTCAATGCTAATGCACTGGAGCCTCTACATTTTACAGACAAAGAGGCAGAGAAACTGCCTTCCTTCATTCTAGGATCCATTCTGAATTGACTCTCAAATCAGAATCTGCTGGATCAATCCAACCGTTCCCATTCTTGTTCCATTTCAATGACATTCAAGTATCCGTTTTTCCAGCCATCTCACCACCCCTCCCACCCTGCCAGGGGGCACTACCTTTTCCCTGGAGCCAAGGGAATGAATGCTGATGGATGTCAGGGAAGAAAATGAGGGAATTATTTGTGATATCAGCACTTGGCCCAGTGGAAAACTGCATTGACACTTTAAATATTAGGCTTTTGTGACTTGAAGTCCCCAAACAATTGGAGACGATAAGGGGAGATGAACCCACAAAGGCAGATGAGCTGGGGCAAGAGTTGGGAGTCTGAGCACAAATTTTTGTTTATTGAAAAAGGAAGATCGGTGGCAGAATGGGAGTTCATCGCAGGAATGTCTGCCTGCCGGTTTGGGTATTGTTAGGTAAAAAGACAACCAGGACATCAAAAAAGTGTCTAACAGGCTTTTTAATGGCGAAGTGCTCCCGGGAGGACCGAAACGAGGCAGGTCGAGGAAGTCCAAGTTCGGACCGTGTTAGAGGCGGCTCATATACGTTCATTGCGAGGGATGGTCAGGTTAATGGACGGGGGTTCGGATAGGTCGCGGGCTGATAGGTCCTTCTACGTGGCTGGGGTGGGGTGGCTTTAGCTGGCGAAGTGTGCTGTCATTGGTCCCCGGGATCTGGGAGGCCCCTTCCGTTAGGGACTTCCCCCACCGGAGGGGGAGAGAAGGGGCGGCCCATCGTGGCCCCGGGTCCGGCCTCACAGGTATCACTCACTCTTCCTAGGAGCTGCTGGGCTCTGGGGTCTTAGACGCACCTGCAGAGAGCTCTACACACTGGCCGTGGGCACCAGCCCTTCCCCCCCTCCTGCGAGGGCCGCTCTGCTCTGGGGTGACGGTCTTGCCCTGACTGCCAACCCCATAGCAGGTGATGCCTGTCTCCTTGGTCCTGAGGGCCCTTGATGACTCAATTCTCTCAAAGCAAACACTTTCCACATCAATAATTAAGCAGATGAATTAGGGGGAATTTACCAAGTATAATCAGGCGAAATCAACTCTGTGCCCCTCGAGCATTCTATTTTGTCATGACCCGTCCCCTCCCTACCCGTCCCTTGAAGTATTGTTTTGTGGACACAGAAAGCTCTGTTTTGTGTTTTTATAAAGCCCGGGCAGAAAAGGGGGGTGGGGGAAACAAGCATTTGGAAAGGACGAACATGAGCAGTGGTAGGTGAGTGCAGACCCAGGTGGTCCAGTCTCCGCTCTCTCCTTACAGCTCCTGGGGCTTGAGGAGTGGAACTGGGGCAGGTTGTTTTGGGGGTGGCACATGCTGTGGGGAGCGAAGCCCATGGAGTGGGGGCCCCGGTCCCCAGAACGGTGAAGCTTTCAGCCAGAAGCAGAGTGTGTTAGGCATTAGAAGGCTACATATCCCACAAACAGAAAATCGGCCATCTTTTCAAAAGGCTACGGAACATTGATAAAATGTTTTTCTGCTTGGGCACAAGAAGGGTAATAGGTTTCCTGAAATGTTTAATGTTAAACTCACAATTTGACCACAAGGGGAAAGTAAGAGTAAAAGGACAAATAAAATAAATGAAACCACCTCAAGATTCAAAACCATTTTCCTGAATCCCTGAATAAAAGAGGAAGTCAAATCAGCAGGAAAAGGCCATTTAGAAGAGGGACAGACAGTAAACTAAATACCTGTCCTACTTGTCCAGTCAGTGATACACAAAGGGTGACTTCAAGCCCTCACATGTCTTAATATCAAATTAGCAAAGAATGAAATCAATCTTCAGTTTCAAAAATCAGAAAATGAGCAAAATGCAAATAAAACAATGAGAATAAATATGGTAAAGTATATCAGTGAAATAAGAAAACATACAAAGAAAGTGGAAATCAGGAAGGCTGTGTGGCTCCGAGATGGCTGTAAGTGTATGGACTGTTCACCCGTGTGATTGTGGGGTTGTCAGGCATCTGTTGCCACCTTGCCTAGCATCACAAGAGGTGGGAAAAGGTATCTAGACCTTTCCTGAAAAGCACAGTCCTTTGTAATCATTATCCAAGATACTGAAAGAGCCTGCCTCATCTTGGGAAATTGTGGTGGGAGCGGGCATTCTCTACTTGGGCAGCAAAGGCCCACTGTGTTGTCAGAACCACCAGCCTTCACCATCCTTACTCACATCTTTGCAGCGTTTGATTTTTGACATTGCTGGTCAGGACCACTTTTTAAAAGGTAGTTTTTTCCATCCCCTGTTCTGTCTTTCCTCAACACCAGCCTTCTCCTTCCCTGCCTTGTTTCATCACTTGTTAGCATCCTAGACTCAACCATGTGATCCTGTTTCCTTCTCAAGAAACTAACCAGGTTCTTTGTCTTTTCTTTATTTTACCCATTTTCTGCACAACTACATGGCCGGATCTTACCATCACTTTTTTCCTAGAAAGAAACAAGTATTGGAGGAAAATGGATAAAATTTGATCTGTTGCCTTATTGTAGAGTCTTCAATGCTGAACCCTTGAGACCTAGTTCCTGCTTTCTCCCCATGAACCTCCTCACTTGTGTAACAGCTCACTTTTGACTTTACCTCTTGCCTCTGGTTCCCGTCTTGACCTACTTCTGATCCATTTTCAAACACTCAGCATTGCTAGCTCATTTCAGATCTCTATTTCAGTTTGGGCTTTCCTGGTGTCTCAGTGGTAAAGAATCTGTCTGCCAATGCAGGAGACACGGGTTTGATCCTGGGTCAGGAAGATCCCCTGGAGAAGGAAATGGCAACCCACTCCAGTATTCTTGCCTGGAGAATTCCATGGACAGAGGAGCCTGGAGGGCTACAGTCCTTGGGGTCACAAAGAACTGGGCATGACTTAGCGTCTGAGCACACATGCACACAGGGAGCTAAGACCCTCCCCGTGCCAAACAGCATGGCCAAAAAATAAATAAATTAAAAGCAAAAAGTAAAATAAGTGCTTTTCAAAAAAACAAGAATGCTTTCTCTTATGTGATGCTGTCTAATAAATTCTTATCTGGTATTTTATTGTAGTCTATTCAGAGCAGGTGGCAGTTCTCTAAAGCAGTGCTTCCCAGCCAGGGATGAGTTTGCTTCCCAGAGGACACTTGTCTGGAGACGTGTTTGGTTGTTGTCATGCCCCAGGGGCCAGGTGAGATGGTTCTGGCCATCTAGTGAGTAGAGGTCTGGCATCTAATGGATAGAGGCTTATTGGCTGCAATTGTTTGGGGACTTCAAGTCACCTGCTCACATCCTACAAAACACAGGGTCGCCCACCACAAAGGATTATCCATCCTGAAATGCGCATAGTGCCAAGGTTGAGGAACCCCTGCCTGAAGGGTGTGTCCACAGATCTAAAAACACTTCTCTGCCAGGGTTACCAAGAAGGGGGAACACTGCCCCTAGTAACACACCAAGTTTCTTCCAAGAGGAATAATAAGAACAAGTTTTGTCTTTCTGGCTAGTCTCATTTTTCCTTCCTTTAGTGCATGGCATCCTCTTCTCTTCAAGTGTGTGTCAACTAGTGAGACTTAGGTCTCCAAGGCCACTTGGAGGTTAAAGCACTAATGAATGCTCCTCCAAGTGTCCACAGAGGCTGATTCAGCACGCGGGGCGATTAGCAGGGTCGGGTTAGAACTAATGAGCTCCGGGTGCCAGTTGTAGCCATTGGAGCTTAGTGGGGCTTTGAGACCCAAAAGCCCTCGACTTCATTCTGACCGGCTTGGACTTCTATTACTTGAAAACCCAGGAGGGAGAAAACTGCTGAAATGGTAGTTCCTCCCCATCAGGCTAATTACTTCTTTTCCCAAGATCAAGACTGTATTTGGAAGGGCTGAGACATCTGAAAGCAGAGAATATCCTGCCTACTGGGGCAAGGAAGCAAGGGCTGTTGTGTGCCCCTCAAAAGAGACGAGCGATCAGCAAAGACTCTGAAAGCAGAACACGAAGTGGAGAGACTTGGAATAGAGTCTGCAGACCCACTCGGCCAAGAAGGAGGTGGTTGTGACTGGAAACGCCAAAGCCCAGGCCTGGGAGGTGTGCCCTCTGCTCCTGAGTAGGAAGAAAAGATGCCAGTGGGATTGGAAGAGTTCAGCAGAATGCATGAAAGTGATGGAGAATTTGGAAGGGAGCAGATGATGTTGCTTTTGGGTGGCAGGTGTGAGAGGGCCTCACCAAGCTGTCAGCAAACTCAGCCTAGAGGAATGTGGTTCTAGTTTTCCTATGAATAAGTGATGCGTTTTATTTATCTCAGTGGAACTATGTTGCCTATTCTTGAGCATTCTTGTTTGTTTGTTTATTTTGGCTGTTCCAGGCCTTAGTGGTGGCACTTGGGATTTTAGATCTTCATTGTGGCATATGGGATCTAGTTCCCTGACCCAGGGATCAAACCCAGCCCCCCTGCCTTGGGAGCTTGGAGTCTTAGCCACTGAACCACCAGGGAAGTACTCAGCATTGTTAGCTGTAATCACTATGGATTGGTTCTACAGATGTGCACTCATTAGGAAGTATTTTAGAGGCTGCTCTGGCTCAGCCACTTCAGTTGTGTCCGACTTTTTGCGACCATGTGGACATAGCCCTCCAGGCTCCTCCATCCATGGGGATTCTCTAGGCAAGAATACAGGAGTGGGTTGTCATACCCTCCTCTGGAGGATCTTCCCAACCCAGGGGTCGAACCTGTATCTCTTACGTCTCTTGCGCTGGCAAACATGTTCTTTACCACTGGCACCACCAGTGCTGGGCAAATTGTAGTGTGTCTCCCAGCCAGGCTTTTGTAATATTTAAATGCATGGTTGAACTGGTGTCTTATGTAAAGCTTTGTTTCTCCTTGAACTTACTATGAATTGAAGAGAATTGGTTGATAACAGAACTGTCCTGTTAGAATAATTTCTTTCCATCTTCACCCAAGCTGAATTAAAAATTAAAGGCATACCAGGGAAAGGGGACTTCATAACAAGTCAAAACTTTCTCTGTGTTAGATGCAAGATGCAGGATACTTGGGGCTGGTGCACGGGGATGATCCAGAGAGACGTTATAGGGTAGGAGGTGGGAGGGGGATTCAGGATTGGGAGCTCGTGTACACCTGTGGTGGATTCATGTCGATGTATGGCAAAGCCAATAGAGTATTGTAAAGTAAAATAAAGTAAAAAAAAAAAGAAAAGAAAAGAACTATGAAGAGTGCCAGCAACAATGGTATGTTAGTAGTTCTTCATAGGTCTTATTTTGAAGGCAAAAGTAGGGAGATGACAGTAAGTGACTGAATTTGATTTTTATAATGGGGTTATTTCATTATTTCCATTAAATGAAAGAGGAAGCTGAGACACCAAGAAATTAAGACACTTATGGGTCACATAATTATTAGGAAATGGAACCAGATGCTTCTAGTCCCAAACTTGACCCA
The DNA here is from genome assembly GCA_006410875.1 of Neotragus pygmaeus. Classification (NCBI taxonomy): domain Eukaryota; kingdom Metazoa; phylum Chordata; class Mammalia; order Artiodactyla; family Bovidae; genus Neotragus; species Neotragus pygmaeus. The sequence continues at coordinate 313,863 of SJYV01054125.1, read as the reverse complement.
TTTTCACAGTATTTTTCCATCCAACCACCTCTAAGTTCTGTGCTTCATACCAGGGGATGGTCTTCTGATACTTTGAATTTTATGGTTATTTTTAAGTGCCTTGAAGGCAGTTAACAGTATTTGTTGAAGCTTAATAGGAAGAACAGTCCAGCCCAATCAATCAATGAGTTTCTTGTGACTTGCTCTTTTTCTAGACTTGATGAGTGTTAAACAATAACAATATCTTCTCCCAGATGGTCAGCATGAAGGGAATGAAATAACTATATACATCAGTATCTGCTGCTGCTGCTAAGTCACTTCAGTCGTGTCTGACTCTGTGCGATCCCATAGATGGCAGCCCACCAGGCTCCCCCGTCCCTGGGATTCTCCTGGCAAGAACACTGGAGTGGGTTGCCATTTCCTTCTCCAATGCATGAAAGTGAAAAGTGAAAGTGAAGTCACTCAGTCGTGTCCGACTCTTAGCGACCCCATGGACTGCAGCCTACCAGGCTCCTCCATTCATGGGATTTTTCAGGCAAGAGTACTAGAGTGGGGTGCCATTGCCTTCTCTACATCAGTACCTAGGTGTTTACAAAAGATCTCTCTTATTTTCATCATCTGAAAGTCCAAACTAAATCAAGCTCAAGGAGTTTGAGATATGATATTATTGTTGTTGTTCAATCGCTAAGTCATTTCCGACTCTTTGTGACCCCATGGACTGCAGCACACCAGCCTCCTCTGTCCTTCACTATATCCTGGAGTTTGCCCAAATTCCTGTCCATTGAGTTGATGATGCTATCTAACCATCTCATCCTCTGTCATCCCCTTCTGCTTTTGCTTCAATTTTCCCCAGCATCAGGGTCTTTTTCCAATGAGTCGGGTCTTCTCATCCGGTGGCAAAAGTATTGGAGCTTCAGCTTTAGCATCAGTCCTTCCAATGAATATTCAGGATTGATCTCCTTTGGGATTGACTGAGAGATCATATAGCAGTTGGCCATTTCTGTGGCTAAAAGTAAACTCATCGCATCACCATCACATCATCAGCTTCACCATACCGAGCGCCTTCAGCTTGTTTGCGCGTGTGTGCAGCTTCTTAGGTAGCTCTAACAGTTTCTCATCATGGCTTTTCCCATTCCTAGGAGACACAAACATTATCCTGATGGCCTTACCCACCCCCAACAGGAGCCACACACATCTTTACCAAAAAATAGGCTAAAAGAAGGGTTAAGTGGCTCGTTCACTCATGTCCAGACCATCAGTGTTGCAGACAGGCACCAGTGCTGGCCATTCAAAACATTTTGCAAACCAAACCAGTGCTGTAACCATGTAGACTTCGTTTTAAGACATCTGGGATGAGGGTCTCTTTTCTTACTTACTCTGCTTTTGGCATTTTAGGACCGAGTTAGGGCTTCTCTGGTGGCTCAGTGATAAAGAATCCATCTGCTAATGCAGGAGACATGGGTTCGATCCTTGGACTGGGAAGATCCCACATGCTGCGGAGCAACCATGCCCATGCATCGCAGCTACTGAGCCTGCGCTCTAGAGCCCGGGAGCCACAGCTACTGAAGCCCACACGCCTTAGAGCTCGTGCTTCACAAGGGACGCCACCACAATGAAGCCCTTGCACTGGAAGCAGAGTGTAGCCTGTAGTCTGGAGATAAGCCCTTGCAGCAATGAAGACCCAGCACAGCCATAAACAAATAAAATTATTTTAAGAATGAAGAAGTTAAGGAAGATGAGTCAAAACAGAAGGAGCAGTTCTATTTCTTAGAGGGTACAGCCCTTTTGGTGTTGGGACATGTATGTTGATCAATAATTCCACTCACTAACCTGTTAATAGTTTGGTGAGCCTCTGTCCAGATTTTTGGTAAGCCCATATTATATACCAGGACATCATGTCAGTTATTATGGCTAAAATCATGTGTCATAACATTACCACAAGACCTCAGAGACATATGGATGCTTATTTGACAAGGCTGCAGGGTTCTTCTGATCTGGGCTGGCCTTGTTCACATGTCCACGTGTCTGTGGTCAGCTGTGAGTTGACCAGATGACTGTCTTGATCTTGCCAGGATCTACCCACATGACTCGGGAATTAGCTAGCTGAAGGCTGGTCTTGGGTAGGCTTAGCTAGGATAATTGCGTGACTGAACTTTGTTCTGTTTATTATCCACCCTCCAGAAGGCTCGTCCAGACATAACCTCACAGTGGTGGCCAGACAAATGAGTGGAATATGCAGGAGATTTTTCAAACCTCTTCTTGAAATAACTATACAATGTATAGTTTTGTATAACATTGTATAATGTTCTAACTATACAATGTTAATGCTCATTGACCAAAGCAAGCCACATGGCTGAACTCAGTATCCAGTCATGGGAAAATAGATTCCATGTTCATGATGAAAAAGCTGTAAAAGTCATGGCAATTGGCAAGGAAAGTGCGAGGGACCAAGAATTGGGGCCATCAACACACTCAGACCAATATTCACTGAAACATCCTTTAACACACGAGTGTTTTTTTAATCTGTTTTTACACATATGAGATAATATCCTCATTTTATGGCTTATACAACACTGAAGATCTTTCTTCATTTGAAACATACAGTTACATCTTTTTAACCTTGCACAGTGTTTTTTGGATAGCATATAAAGAGCTTTTACCCAGTCCCCTAATGATGGACATATAAATTGTTTCCTGTTTTGGGAATTAGGGGATGGTGCTGCTGTAGACACATATTTGCATAAAGTTTTCTGTACTGACACTGATATTTCAGTAAATTGAACCTATGGAATCCCTCCTGTTTTATCCTCCAGCAAGACTGAGCCACTTGTAATTCCCTGAATCACCACCTTCTGCGCCTCCATGCTTCAAACCCTGTTTCTTCTAAAATCCTGCTCCTTGGTCCACTTGACTGATAAGCTCTAAGGAAACCCATGAAAAAGTGAATCTGCATGTAACATCACTGATGATTGCCTTCACCCCCACCCTGCAGGGTCTCAAGTCCATAGTGTGTACAACTGTACCATTATTCCAGTCTTCACTGAGGCACCACTGTGTTTGTGAAGCCTTCTCTAAATCCCTTAGGCAGATCCGGCCCTTTGCTGAACATCTAAGCACTCCTATTACAGTCATTGTCCCAAACCCCTTTGCTCTTCTGTCTTTCTGTCAAGAGGGTAAGCTCTTTGAGAGCAGGGTTGCTGTCTTTCTGATTCTCATTGTTCCGTTTTCTGGTGGGGTGCTTGACCCAAGTGGACACTTGACAAAGGTTTGCGAAATAAAAATCTTACACTTGGGGTCAAAACTAAAGGTAACCATACAATAATAATTCAACAGATACTTGTTCATTCACTTAACAAATAGTTATTGAACATGTGCAGTGAATTACATGTGTTTGAAATGGGAAGATGGCAAGAATGTCAGTGTGATTTCTTGACATCAGATGTGTTTTGAAAGACTCCTTATATCAATATAAAGGAAATAAAATCTAAGAAAAAGGCATCTCAGTAGAAAATAATAGGCCAAAATACATAACCAGGAAATGCCTTTAGAAATAGCATTCTTAAACGTCTGGGAAGATGTTCACTGGCTTAAAACATAAGTATTAAATATTTTAAAATTATTTCCATATATTTATTGGCATTAATTATGCAATATTCATAATACACAGTATAAATGAATGCATTAGAAGACATACTTTAATATATTGAAGTAGAACTGAGATATCTGAAATAATATATTAAAATTCAGAGATAAAGTTTAAATGCTTTCATAGAAGGCCAGTTTGCCGCATGATTCAAAAAACCTTTAAAACATACACACCTTCCCTTCTACTTCAAGGAAATAATTAAACATGAGTGAAATGTTTAACTTTGGAAACAACCTAAGTAGCCAACAGTAAGGAATTCGCTGAACGCTTCGTGGCGGTTCATATCATAGCATACTACGCGGTCATTTAAAATTGTCAGTGTGTATTTAAGGTCAGGAATTTCCTATTTCTGAGTGCGCAAAAGCAGTTCAGAATGGTTTACATACATAATGATCTCACTTCACAAGTGTTATAAAGAATTGCATTAAAAAATAGAATTGCATAGAATAGCCTTGGATGGATAGACTTCAAGATACTACATCTGAATGTAGAAGAATTTGGGGCTTCTCTAAACCAAGTTTTCTACAATGAACCTTTTCAATGTGTACATTAAAATTTTTTTTTAATTTAATTTTTAAACAAGGCCTTGGGGACTTCCCTGGCAGTCCAGTGGCTGAGACCCCGTGCTCTCACGGCAGGAGGCCCAGATTTGATCTCTAGTCAGGGACATAGCTCCCACATGCCAAAACTAAAGAACCTGAATGCTGCAACTAAGACCCAGTGCAGTTAAAAAAAAAAAAGTCTTTTGAAAAACTGCTGTTTTCTGCTGCGATCTGGGATCGCACCCTGCAACCTGCGTCGGTTTGTGTCCCTGAACTGATAGGAGGGAGATTCCTTCCTGCTCCATCACACGAAGGTGGTGGCGATACGCCTGCAGCATCTCTGCCGTGGAGAGCCTCCCTGTGAGTCGCTTAATTTCGAAAGTCCAGTTCCTGGGGACCCTCAGGCCTGTTTGGAGTCAAAGCTTTGTCTGTCTGCCTTTTTTCTCTGTGATGACCTCTCTGAGGCCTGGTACATCCTCTCTGTGTGCTTAACAGGTCCCTAGACAGAACTATTCACGCATCTAAACATCCTATGCCTCTACACATTTTCCAAAGTGATAACCCAAGCTAATAAACGGTTAAACAGAATATATTCTGTTCTTCTGTTTTGATAGAAGAAATATTTGAATTTGAAATACTGCTTAATAACAACAAAACAAACAACAGTGATGCTTNCCCCATGGACTGCAGCCTACCAGGCTCCTCCATTCATGGGATTTTTCAGGCAAGAGTACTAGAGTGGGGTGCCATTGCCTTCTCTACATCAGTACCTAGGTGTTTACAAAAGATCTCTCTTATTTTCATCATCTGAAAGTCCAAACTAAATCAAGCTCAAGGAGTTTGAGATATGATATTATTGTTGTTGTTCAATCGCTAAGTCATTTCCGACTCTTTGTGACCCCATGGACTGCAGCACACCAGGCTCCTCTGTCCTTCACTATATCCTGGAGTTTGCCCAAATTCCTGTCCATTGAGTTGATGATGCTATCTAACCATCTCATCCTCTGTCATCCCCTTCTGCTTTTGCTTCAATTTTCCCCAGCATCAGGGTCTTTTTCCAATGAGTCGGGTCTTCTCATCCGGTGGCAAAAGTATTGGAGCTTCAGCTTTAGCATCAGTCCTTCCAATGAATATTCAGGATTGATTTCCTTTGGGATTGACTGAGAGATCATATAGCAGTTGGCCATTTCTGTGGCTAAAAGTAAACTCATCGCATCACCATCACATCATCAGCTTCACCATACCGAGCGCCTTCAGCTTGTTTGCGCGTGTGTGCAGCTTCTTAGGTAGCTCTAACAGTTTCTCATCATGGCTTTTCCCATTCCTAGGAGACACAAACATTATCCTGATGGCCTTACCCACCCCCAACAGGAGCCACACACATCTTTACCAAAAAATAGGCTAAAAGAAGGGTTAAGTGGCTCGTTCACTCATGTCCAGACCATCAGTGTTGCAGACAGGCACCAGTGCTGGCCATTCAAAACATTTTGCAAACCAAACCAGTGCTGTAACCATGTAGACTTCGTTTTAAGACATCTGGGATGAGGGTCTCTTTTCTTACTTACTCTGCTTTTGGCATTTTAGGACCGAGTTAGGGCTTCTCTGGTGGCTCAGTGATAAAGAATCCATCTGCTAATGCAGGAGACATGGGTTCGATCGTTGGACTGGGAAGATCCCACATGCTGCGGAGCAACCATGCCCATGCATCGCAGCTACTGAGCCTGCGCTCTAGAGCCCGGGAGCCACAGCTACTGAAGCCCACACGCCTTAGAGCTCGTGCTTCACAAGGGACGCCACCACAATGAAGCCCTTGCACTGGAAGCAGAGTGTAGCCTGTAGTCTGGAGATAAGCCCTTGCAGCAATGAAGACCCAGCACAGCCATAAACAAATAAAATTATTTTAAGAATGAAGAAGTTAAGGAAGATGAGTCAAAACAGAAGGAGCAGTTCTATTTCTTAGAGGGTACAGCCCTTTTGGTGTTGGGACATGTATGTTGATCAATAATTCCACTCACTAACCTGTTAATAGTTTGGTGAGCCTCTGTCCAGATTTTTGGTAAGCCCATATTATATACCAGGACATCATGTCAGTTATTATGGCTAAAATCATGTGTCATAACATTACCACAAGACCTCAGAGACATATGGATGCTTATTTGACAAGGCTGCAGGGTTCTTCTGATCTGGGCTGGCCTTGTTCACATGTCCACATGTCTGTGGTCAGCTGTGAGTTGACCAGATGACTGTCTTGATCTTGCCAGGGTCTACCCACATGACTCGGGAATTAGCTAGCTGAAGGCTGGTCTTGGGTAGGCTTAGCTAGGATAATTGCGTGACTGAACTTTGTTCTGTTTATTATCCACCCTCCAGAAGGCTCGTCCAGACATAACCTCACAGTGGTGGCCAGACAAATGAGTGGAATATGCAGGAGATTTTTCAAACCTCTTCTTGAAATAACTATACAATGTATAGTTTTGTATAACATTGTATAATGTTCTAACTATTGACCAAAGCAAGCCACATGGCTGAACTCAGTATCCAGTCATGGGAAAATAGATTCCATGTTCATGATGAAAAAGCTGTAAAAGTCATGGCAATTGGCAAGGAAAGTGCGAGGGACCAAGAATTGGGGCCATCAACACACTCAGACCAATATTCACTGAAACATCCTTTAACACACGAGTGTTTTTTTAATCTGTTTTTACACATATGAGATAATATCCTCATTTTATGGCTTATACAACACTGAAGATCTTTCTTCATTTGAAACATACAGTTACATCTTTTTAACCTTGCACAGTGTTTTTTGGATAGCGTATAAAGAGCTTTTACCCAGTCCCCTAATGATGGACATATAAATTGTTTCCTGTTTTGGGAATTAGGGGATGGTGCTGCTGTAGACACATATTTGCATAAAGTTTTCTGTACTGACACTGATATTTCAGTAAATTGAACCTATGGAATCCCTCCTGTTTTATCCTCCAGCAAGACTGAGCCACTTGTAATTCCCTGAATCACCACCTTCTGCGCCTCCATGCTTCAAACCCTGTTTCTTCTAAAATCCTGCTCCTTGGTCCACTTGACTGATAAGCTCTAAGGAAACCCATGAAAAAGTGAATCTGCATGTAACATCACTGATGATTGCCTTCACCCCCACCCTGCAGGGTCTCAAGTCCATAGTGTGTACAACTGTACCATTATTCCAGTCTTCACTGAGGCACCACTGTGTTTGTGAAGCCTTCTCTAAATCCCTTAGGCAGATCCGGCCCTTTGCTGAACATCTAAGCACTCCTATTACAGTCATTGTCCCAAACCCCTTTGCTCTTCTGTCTTTCTGTCAAGAGGGTAAGCTCTTTGAGAGCAGGGTTGCTGTCTTTCTGATTCTCATTGTTCCGTTTTCTGGTGGGGTGCTTGACCCAAGTGGACACTTGACAAAGGTTTGCGAAATAAAAATCTTACACTTGGGGTCAAAACTAAAGGTAACCATACAATAATAATTCAACAGATACTTGTTCATTCACTTAACAAATAGTTATTGAACATGTGCAGTGAATTACATGTGTTTGAAATGGGAAGATGGCAAGAATGTCAGTGTGATTTCTTGACATCAGATGTGTTTTGAAAGACTCCTTATATCAATATAAAGGAAATAAAATCTAAGAAAAAGGCATCTCAGTAGAAAATAATAGGCCAAAATACATAACCAGGAAATGCCTTTAGAAATAGCATTCTTAAACGTCTGGGAAGATGTTCACTGGCTTAAAACATAAGTATTAAATATTTTAAAATTATTTCCATATATTTATTGGCATTAATTATGCAATATTCATAATACACAGTATAAATGAATGCATTAGAAGACATACTTTAATATATTGAAGTAGAACTGAGATATCTGAAATAATATATTAAAATTCAGAGATAAAGTTTAAATGCTTTCATAGAAGGCCAGTTTGCCTCATGATTCAAAAAACCTTTAAAACATACACACCTTCCCTTCTACTTCAAGGAAATAATTAAACATGAGTGAAATGTTTAACTTTGGAAACAACCTAAGTAGCCAACAGTAAGGAATTCGCTGAACGCTTCGTGGCGGTTCATATCATAGCATACTACGCGGTCATTTAAAATTGTCAGTGTGTATTTAAGGTCAGGAATTTCTTATTTCTGAGTGCGCAGAAGCAGTTCAGAATGGTTTACATACATAATGATCTCACTTCACAAGTGTTATAAAGAATTGCATTAAAAAATAGAATTGCATAGAATAGCCTTGGATGGATAGACTTCAAGATACTACATCTGAATGTAGAAGAATTTGGGGCTTCTCTAAACCAAGTTTTCTACAATGAACCTTTTCAATGTGTACATTAAAATTTTTTTTTAATTTAATTTTTAAACAAGGCCTTGGGGACTTCCCTGGCAGTCCAGTGGCTGAGACCCCGTGCTCTCACGGCAGGAGGCCCAGATTTGATCTCTAGTCAGGGACATAGCTCCCACATGCCAAAACTAAAGAACCTGAATGCTGCAACTAAGACCCAGTGCAGTTAAAAAAAAAAAAAGTCTTTTGAAAAACTGCTGTTTTCTGCTGCGATCTGGGATCACACCCTGCAACCTGCGTCGGTTTGTGTCCCTGAACTGATAGGAGGGAGATTCCTTCCTGCTCCATCACACGAAGGTGGTGGCGATACGCCTGCAGCATCTCTGCCGTGGAGAGCCTCCCTGTGAGTCGCTTAATTTCGAAAGTCCAGTTCCTGGGGACCCTCAGGCCTGTTTGGAGTCAAAGCTTTGTCTGTCTGCCTTTTTTCTCTGTGATGACCTCTCTGAGGCCTGGTACATCCTCTCTGTGTGCTTAACAGGTCCCTAGACAGAACTATTCACGCATCTAAACATCCTATGCCTCTACACATTTTCCAAAGTGATAACCCAAGCTAATAAACGGTTAAACAGAATATATTCTGTTCTTCTATTTTGATAGAAGAAATATTTGAATTTGAAATACTGCTTAATAACAACAAAACAAACAACAGTGATGCTTAAATCTATTGTTTTTATGTGTCTGAAAGTTTAGGGAAAATACCAGAGGTAACTCGATTTAATTGTTATTGCTCAGTTGGATCTATGGATGGACCAGCGATGTGTGGGTGAGTAATGAATGGAAACACACACACATCATGAGCAATTACATCTTCTGCAGTACAATTCATTTCTCATGCTTCGTTTCAGCAAAATACTAATTACATTACCGTCAAGATTTTTATGATAATTTTGTTCTGGTGGCAATAATGACCTAAAGCAGGGGTCGGCAGACATTTTCTGAAAAGGTCAAGATCATAAATACTTTAGACTTTGCAGGCCATCTGGTCTCTGTCACAAGTACTCAACCTGCCGTCCAAGTTCAGAATCAACCACAGACTCTTCGTAAGCAAAGGACCTGGCTCTGTGTTCACTATTCGCTACTGAGACAAATAGCTGGATTTGACCCGCGCGCTGCCTGGTCCCTGTTGGAGCCATGATTTTCTCCTCCTGGGCCGCACAGGTGGCAGCCTTGTTGATGGAGTGGATCTGTAGACCCTCACTGATCGCTCTCCTGAACTTGGTTTTGTCCGTTTGCCTCACTTCACAATGATACCATGATTTTGGAGATTGGTCTCGTCTCACCAGAGTGAGATTATTTTGGAAGTTCTCTTCGTGAAACAGAACGTAGATCATTTTTTGCAACTCAAACCCAGGGAAGCTGATGGCAGGTCCTGATGGCACATTTTAGAAAGAACATCCAGGGAGGCTAGAGCCCCAGACCCTGAAAAACTACAGCTTCATGTTGATTTTCCTGCTTTGAACTTTAAAGGCAGGGACTTCTATGGTGTGGGCTTCCCTCGTGGCTTAGAGGGTAAAGCATCCGCCTGCAATGTGGGAGACCTGGGTTCAATCCCTGAGTAGGGAAGATCCTCTGGAGAAGGAAGTGGCAATCCACTCCAGTACTCTTGCCTGGAAAATCCCATGGACAGAGGAGCCTGGGAGGCTGCAGTCCATGGCGTCACAGAGAGTCGGACATGACTGAGCAACTTCACTTTTCACTTTCACTTTCTATGGTGTGGCTCAGTGGTAAAGAATCCGCCTGCGAATGGAGGAAACACAGGTTTGATCCCTGGTCTGGAAAGATCCCACATGCCAAGGTAACTAAGCCCATGTGCCAAGAACACTGAACCTGTGCTCGAGAGCCCGTATGCCACAGCTCCTGGGTCCATGTACTGCAGCTCCTGAAGTCCGAGAGCCCTCGTGCTACGCAACAAGAGAAGTCATTGCAGTGAGAAGCCTGCTCGCCACAACTAGAGAAAGCCCATGCACAGCAATGGAGACCCAGAGCAGCCAAAATACACACAGATAAATAAACTTGGCAGGCATGTTGCTGAGTACCCACTCTGTGTCCAGAACCTAACAAACAGAAATCAAGGAAACCAAAACCAACAACAACAAAAAATACATCCTTATCCAAATGTAACAAAGAGGCTTTCTAAAGTATCAAGGTTTTTCTCCTCCTGCCCCCACGTGTCTCGGCTGCTCTCCTGTCCTTAGATTGTCAATTTCAAGTCCCGAAAGCACATTTCTTGCCTTATCTGTAGTGGCACGCATGCGAAGGGCTGATAATTCCAGGCTGATGAGAGGATCCGTCTGCAGCCGCACAGAAGCAGACGCCCTCAGACCAAGTCGTTTATAAAAGCCTGTCTGGAGCCAAAATGAGCTGAACTGGGGGTGTGCGTGGCCCTGGCCGTGGCTGCAGCCCTGGCTATGGCTACAGAGTTAGGAGAGCTGCCCCCACCCTCAGCCCCGGCCAGCCCGCCCGATGAGGAATTCCATGTCTCCTCTGGATGGTTGATCTTGGAACATGGTTAAAAGTACCAGATAGGATGAAGAACAGCCCTTCCTTTCATCGAGGCTCGTGTTTAATGCATCATTCCTGCCTCCAAAGGACCACAAGGGAATTTCCCCTGCAGGGATGAGCTTTATTGTTTAGGGAGTTGAAACCACAGCACGGTCAAACCCAGAGCTCGCTGTATTTCTAGAATTCGAGAAGAATTTTGAATCGTGGAGACGACACGGGCTCAGGTGAGCAGGGTCTAAGCCAAGTCTTGGGTCCATCTAGCTTTGGGTTTTTTCAGAGGTTCCTGCCTCTGTGAAACCATGAGGCTGGGTCGAGGGGTTGCTTTGAGACTCCCTCCAGTTATCCCTCAGTGATGCTGCTCCCACAAGAGCACAGTCTATCTACTTCCTTTTCTCCAGCTCTCTCTCTCTTTTTTTTTTTTTTTTTTTACTGTATTGGAATATGGTTGGGGGCTTCCCTGGTGATTCAAGAGGTAAAGAATCTGCCTACAATGCAGAAGACCCAGGAAACCCGGGTTCAATCCCTGGGTTGGAAAGATCCCCTGGAGGAGGGCATGGCAGCCCATTCCAGTATTCTTGCCTGGAGAATCCAGTGGACAGAGGAGCCTGGTGGGCTATAGTCCAGAGGATCCCAAAGAGTCGGACACAACTGAAGCAAGTTAGTATGCTTCAGGGCTAAGATAGACAGATGCATATGTATAGATTTAAAAGTCTGTGTTGATATATAGTTGATTCACAGTGTTGTACTAATTTCTGCTATACAGCAGAGTGACTCAGTATTCTTTTCCATTATGGGTTATCATGGGTGCTGAATACAGTCCCTGTGCTGTACAGCAGGACCTTGCTGTCCATCCACTTTCTCTTCTTGCAGGCATGTTTCCCCTGGGTTACAGTCCAAAGGGTTGCAAAGAGTTGGACATGACTGACGCAACTGAGCACGTACTCGGAGTATCACTGATTTACAATACTGTGTTTGTTTCAGGTGTACAGCAAAATGACTCATATACATATATCTATTCATTTTCAAATTCCTTTCCCATGTAGGTTATTACAGAATATTGAGTATAGTTCCCTGTGCTCACAGTAGGTCCTTGCTGATTTTCTATTTTATTTATAGTAGGCATCGTATGTTACTCCCAAACACCTAATTTATCCCTCTTCACCCAACTTTTCCCCTTTGGTAGCCATAAGTTTGTTTTCTATGTCTGTGAGTATGCTTCTGTTTGTAAATAAGTTCATCTGTGTCCTTTTTTTTTTAGAGTCCACATATAAGTGATATCAAATTGTCTTTGTCTTTCTTCAGCTTATTCTTGATCTCTCTGTTTTCCTGTAATCTCTCTCTCTCTCTCATACACACTTCTAAGAGTTTATAAATATTATTTAGGCTCTAGATCCTAATTTAATTTCAGTTTATCTTTGTTTTCTGTCAGTTCAGTTCAGTGGCTCAGTCATGTCCAACTCTTTGCGACCCCATGGACTACAGCACGCCAGGCTTCCCTGTCGATCACCGACTCCCAGAGCTTGCTCAAACTCATGTCCATCGAGTCAGTGATGCCATCCAACCGTCTCATCCTCTGCCGTCCCCTTCTCCTCCCACCTTCAATCTTTCCCAGCATCAGCGTCTTTTCCAGGGAGTCAGTTCTTTGCAATAACTCCAACTCCAATACTGTTTTCTATCGTCATTTTTTATAACTAGATTTAGAAATGTTAAGAAATTTCTGTTGTTCAGTCACTAAATCGTGTCCAACTTCTTGTGACCCCATGGACTACAGCATGCCAGGCTTCCCTTCCTTCACTGTCTCCCTTACTGTTGAAACCTGTGTACCTGGACAGAATAATGATCATCCCTTCCTTGCATGATGCATAAAGAACACCAGATGTCCAGAGATAGACCCACTGTGGACAGGTGGAAAGTCCCTATCTTTTTCCAGGTCCTCTCTCAGACTCTGGTTGTCTTTATAGATTCTGCCACTATTATTAGGTGGTCTGTTAAGTCCAGCTTTTAATGGGATTAGGGCTTTCTTTCTGTGTATTCTTTGATATTTTGAGAGGACTTTGGAAGAGGTACATCAGTTCCCAAGAGCCAGACACCATTTTAAAACAGAGTTTGGGGGACTTCCCTGGTGTCCAGTGGTTAAGACTTCATCTTCCAGGGCAGGAGTGCGAGTTCAATCCCTGGTCCAGTAGCTGAGATCTCACATGCCTCGCGGCCAAAAAACCAAAACGTAAAATAGGAGCAATGTTGTAACATTCAATAAAGACTTTAGAAATGGATCACATAAAAAAAACTTTAAAATAAAAGAGTTTAGGATGCTGTAAACGAGGTTAGAAAGGATATTTTCAATCTTATGAACACATGAGTTTCCCAATGAAATAAACTTAGAAGGAGAAAATAAAAGGGTGGAGCAATGAGCCTTGTAAGATCTGGTCTATTTTTGTATTTCCTAAGAGTCCATAGATGAGAAAAATTATAGAATTGCTTGGGAAACTCTGAGATCCCACACAGACATCAAGGATTATGGATTGAATTTATGATCCCAGATAACCCTTGCCTCTTCCCCTTCAGGACTGCCCTTCTCCATGACCTGGATCCAGATGTATTTTCTGCCCTTTCATGAGGCTCTCCCACATTATCAACCAAGAATCCTTGACTTTGCTCTCCTCCCTTGCAGTGCCAAGGAACATTGTGTTGCTTTCTTGAAATAAGCTGGTTTCCTTTGTCCATAAGCTCGTGGAAGATGAGAACCATCTCTTTCTGTCTCTTTACTTGATTGTTCAGATGTTTAGAAGGAACACTGGCTTTCAGGGCACTGGGAAATGTATCCACCTTTAAGTCTGATGCTTGGATATCTTGACGACAGTTTGCTTATCAGATTTGCACATCGAGATTCGATCATTGTGGGAGCCGGTTCCAAAACCATACATCTTCCTTTCCTACAGAAGCCAACTCAAAAAAATCAGCAAGAGGGAGTTTTCTTTCCAGCCTCAGAAGGCACGTTTGGAGTGGAGGTCCCGCATAATGCCAGCAGCAAAAGAAATATTGCCGAAGCTGCCCTTGGCCCGGGGGATGCAGGCCCAGCGGCACGGGGATTACTCTGCTTCCTCTGCTCCCGGCTCACGCCATCGGGGGCCCCCTGGGAACCACCGTCACTCCATGGCCATGAAAAGAGCATGTTTTCCCTAGAATTTCCTGCTGCCGGAGGTTTCCAGAAACAGACACAACAGTTCTGTTTGGTTGCAGAAACTAAAAGGGGAAAAAAATGTATGTGTACATGGGCCAGATTTATTTATTTCTCAAGGTAAATTACCTTTCCCTTACAACTCAGGTCCTTCCCCTACAGAAGAAAGCCTGTGAAAAACAGGCAGTGTCTGCGACCTGTTTGCAAGATTCCAGGCAGAATGATTCACGCTCTTGAGGTGGATAGGGAAGTAGCACCTGTAATATTCCCTCATTGTGACTTAAGGTCAGCGATGGATCTGCCATCTGCCAACAGACACCTGCCCAGGTCGGCTGCCCAGGTCCAGGAAGGTGGAAGGACAGTGTGCTTTGGGGCAGAATGGATCTGGATTTTCCTTCTGTCCCTTTCACTCATTACTGTCTGTCTTTGGGCAACTCCTGTTACCTCTCTGAGCCCATTTCCTTCTCTGAGAAATTACACCAGTAATTCTAGCTTTTCACTGTTATGAGTTGCAGGAAAGAATATATCAGATCTTGGTCTACGGTAAATGCTAAGTATGGGTTCCTTTGCTTCTGTCTTCATCATGTTCTTCCTAAGACACTTGAAATTGAATTCTTGACTGTCCTGTGCCTGTTATTGGTCTGTTATTGGTAATTCCTGACTGTCCTTTTCTGTGGATTTCACTTTCTAGCAGTGACATCTTGTTTTGATGATGAGTGGTGCAGAGATGGGCCTCCTTCGGGACTTCCCTGGCTCCCAGGGTTTGGTCCCTGGTTAGGGAACTAAGATTTCACATGCTGCACGGTATGGCAAAAAAAAGAAAAAAGCAGATACAGAGATGGGTCTCCTTTGTCCCTGTCTTCCTGAAGGCAGCAAGATTACTCAGCTGGTGGATGGACTAGTTGGTCTTTCTGCTGCCTCCAGGCACCAGGGAGATGCCAAGACAGCCTTCATCTGAACCAGCCTCAGCACTTTGCCTTGGTGTCTGTTACTGGAGCTACATTCTCTTCAACCTCATTGATTCTGAAATCAATTCTGTTGATGCCAAGTTGCCCTGCTTAATGATTTGCAAAAATCTTTTTATTTGATTGGTAGTCACACTTCAGAAGAGATCAGCAAGTGTGAGGCTGGGCGGAACTTTCAATCTGACGGGTTACTAATGAGTTAAAACCCTGAGCATACATGGAACTTGAGAGCTGGGATGGCCTCTGAGACATGGGAGACGGTGGTCTTATTTTGCTGATGAAGAAACCAAGGCCCAGAGAAATTAAGTGATCCACTTACGGTCACATAGCTTTTAACATCAGAATCCAAGCTGAATCCACACTTCTACTCCCAGTTTTGAGTTTCCTATGAAACTCCATTTTCTTCATGGAGATGTATGATCCATCTGAGCCATGTTTTAGGATAAAAGCAATCATGTGTTGTCTTTTGACTCCATTAGAATTCTTAGGCAGAAATCCTTTTTTTTTTTTCTCATGTGAAAGATTCTTTAGTATCTTCTATCTATTCATTATATAAATTAAGTGATGTATTTCTTCAATTAGTTATTTTTTAAATAAAAATAAGGAGTGTAGCAATGGTCTCATTTTTTTGCAGTTTTTTTTTAGTATAGCCAATTAACAAACAATATTGTGACAGTTTCAGGTGCCCCTCAAAGGGCCTCAGCCATCCATACACATGCATTCTTCCCCAAACCCTCCCATCCAGGAGGCCACATAACGGTGAGCAGAGTTTCTTTTGCTATGCAGCACAACTGCATTTTTGTTTTGCAATCTGTTTGGGAGGGCTTTTTAAAAGTAAAGTTTCTATCATTTTCCACCTGTAAAACTTTGGGATCTTCCTTGAAAGCATCTCCTCTGTTCGTTCCATAAGTCAGTTGTGTGGCCTCGTATGTCCCCCCATCAGTATTCCTCCCTTTCTCACCACCTTTTTCTTCCTCGCTGTCAACCCCTAACCCAGGTCCTCAGCTCCTCAAGCTGGGATCACACTGGAAGAGCCTCCCCAGATATATCTAACTACCTGCAGGGCTTTCCTGATCCATCCTGACTTGTACGCTGACTCAGATTTAATCTTTCACTAACGTTAATCATACCCTCCCCTTTTCAGTCTAATTTCATGCAGCTCCCCTGTTTCAAACAGACAAATTCCTTCATCTGTGCTCAATTTGGGCCTTTCAGCCCCTTCACAGCCACCCTATGGGGTAACTTTCTCACGTTATCTGGGTCTGCATCCATCGAACTGGCTCCATCCAAGTCACCTTCTGCATGTCCTTTTCCCATCGCTCTTGTCTGCTGACTTTTCTCTCATCCTGTGCGACAGGGATAACCTGGCCACAGGCACTGGGGGGACCATCCATCATCTCTCATAGACAACCATGGTAGCTTGGACCTGCTGCTTTTCCTGCCTAAATCTCAGCTTCTTCCTCCGAAAAACTGGGAGCATAATGTCTGGCTTATCTTACAGGAGAAAACCATTGATAAATGTTTTGCAAGCATACCACATTCTTCAGCTATCTCTGTGCTTGTGTCCACACTGTAGAGACACATCCTCCGTGACACTGTGAACTCCAAGGCGCTTATAAGTGCTGGGAGAATCTCATTTGGGACAGAGGCCAGGCAGCTTCTCTTCTGATAACTTACCTGGGGTGAGGGGCAAGGGGACCCTGGGAAGACCACTGGTTCCTAGAGATGGGAGCTTGTCCCTTTATTTGCTAAACTTCCACAAATTGGAGATGTAGTTGGTTTAGCAAATGCCCTTCTTTGTAAATTATTTACTTATTTTTGGCTTTGCTGGGTGTTCACTGCTGCACGGGCTTTTCTCTAGTTGCAGTGAGCGGGGGCTACTCTCGAGTTGCAATGCATGGACTTCTCATTGCACTGGCTTCTCTTATTGGGGAGCACGGGCTCCAGGGTACAGGCCACTGTAGTTGGATGAGGGATCTTCCCAGACCAGGGATTGAACTCCTGTCATCTGCATTGGCAGGCAAATTCTTTACCACTGAGCCACCAAGGAAGTCTCGCAAATGCCCTTCTTGAAATCCATGTATTCCTTGGAGAATTGTAGAAAACTGGTCCATTTATTTTTATATGTGCTGTAAGTTTTTATTGAAGTATAACACCATTTAGCAAAGGGCTCAGATCCTAGGATCTGACTCAGTGATGTTTCACAGGGTTGGTACACTCATGTTGCCAGCACCCAGATCCTGCACTGGGGTATTCCTGACGTTCCAGAAGCCCCTGTGGCCTCTTGCAGTCACTAATTCCTGCCCACCTCCCGCACCAAAGGCAAACAGCTGAGCTGACATCTAACACTAGAGGTGCGTTTGCCTGTCTTTGAGCTTTTTGTAGGAGAAATCGTCTAGTGTAACATTTTTGTAACTGGCTGTCTGATTCATTTCTATCGATACAATTTGATGTCTTTGTCTTCTGGGTGAGTTCTTTTTTTAAAGAAATAAGGCTAAAATAGACATAACATTTGCCATCTTAGCTATTTTTAACTGACCATTTCCCAGGTCAGTAGCAGTAAGTACATTTTACATTGCTAAGTGATCACTCTCCTGAACTCTTCATCTTGCAAAACTAAAATCCCCATCAAATACAAACTCCCCCTCCCCCTGCCCCCAGCCCTGGCAACCACTATTCTACTTGGTCTCTGTGAATTCAGCTCCTCTAGGGAGACTGGTGGGCTGCAGTCCATGGGGTCGCTGAGGGTCGGACACGACTGAGCGACTTCACTTTGACTTTTCACTTTCATGCATTGGAGAAGGAAATGGCAACCCACTCCAGTGTTCTTGCCTGGAGAATCCTAGGGACGGGGGAGCCTGGTGGGCTGCCATCTATAGGGTCGCAAAGAGTCGGACACGACTGAAGCGACTTAGCAGCAGCAGCAGGGACCTCATACAAGTGGGATCACTCAGTCTGTATCCTTCTCAGCCTGGCTTATTTCACTCAGCATAAAGGCCTCAAGGCCCATCCATGTTGGAGCAGGTGTCAGAATTCTGTTCCCTTTGTAAGGCTGCACAATATTCCACACTATGGATCGATCATGTTTTGTCTGCCCATTCAGCCTTCTGTGGACACTTGTGTTGCTTCTACTTTTTGGCTATGGTGAATTCTATTTTTCTTTGGGGACAAAGAACAAAAGTGTGCCACACACCTGGTAATAATTCTTCATTTGCTTGTGAAACTCCTTCTTCTCCTTGACATCTTCAGGAGAAAACAAGTAAGCATCTCTAATTTTTCTTTATAATTCTAGTTTCTACCTTTTTATCCTACCCATTTCTACTATAAAATGTCTCCAAATTATTTTCACTCCTGCAAAGTGAATGGACCAGCCAATCCCGTTTGCCTGGAGATTAAGGCGTCCTAGGACCCACCCTGTCCGTTGTTCACTGGAATTTCTCCCCCGGCACCCCAGCTTGTCTGGTCTTCAGGCAAACCCACATGTCTTCTCATTGCACTCACCTCGCTGCTCCCCTCACTTGCCCAGTGTTTCTGAGAAGCTCTCATCTTGCTTGGGTGGCTCCTCCATTGTGTGTCCCAGGCTGAGCCCTTATACAGAACAGTCATAGTACATGCTTCACTCGGGTAAGGAAGGAAGATGTCTAAATTCGCCTGAACACTTCGAAATACTATATTCCAACTTATATGTGCATTTTGTTTTGTGTGATAAAGGAGCTCTTTTCTGAGCATTAAAATTCAAGTTGCAACAAGAAAACAAATCTAAGAATTTAAAAGGGAGATGGCTGTTGAAATAATTCTGAGATGAGTCCTTTTACAAAGCAACAATTCTCTGCAATAGAAGCCTCATCAAGGATTTACTTGCACTTGCATTTCTTCCTTTATGAAGAAAGTAGGTGGCAGGCAGCCCCTGGTTCCTTCGGACTCCCCATCCCGTCCACTTTCCTCATCTTGAAGATGACAGTAATTAATGTGTTTTTCCTCTGAAATTCTATTTTAGCTGTTTCCTCTTCAAACTCCTCCTACTTTGGATAGCTCTTTTTCCTACCCTATCAAGATAATTTAAAATAGCATTTCTTTTTTTCAGGGATATGGGTAATATTTCCACTGGGCTGGCACAATCTATGACTGTAATCTCTGCTGACAGGCTGCTGGGGAATCTACTTCTCCCCGGGGCCGGAGGGCAGGAAGATTGAGATTGCCCACCAGCAGCTCCCATCTGAAGGATGTTATCTCTATTCTACTGGCAAAATACGAGGTCGAGTGGTTAAAAGTCAGAGATGATAGGAAAGGAGGCAAGAATGCTGACTCTTTAAAAAAATCATGGAAGACTCCTCTTTATCATTTCAGTGGTGTCTGATGTGTGCTTTTTATAGTCCAGAACTTTTTCACACATTTGATCCAATTTTCTTCCCTGAGATAGTCCAACAGTTTCTGTATAGATCTCCTGACTCATCTTATAAAAGTGTAACTTAGCTTCCATTTCCATGGAAGCCGACTTCTCATTTCCATGAAGGGGAGTGTGTGTGTGTGTGTGTGTGTGTGTGTGTGTGTGTGTGTGTGGTGGTGGTGGTGATGGTGGTGGTGGTGTCGTCATTGTTTAGTTGTTAAGTCCTGTCCAACTCTTTTGTGACCCTATGGACTGTAGCCCTCCAGTCTTTTCTGTCCATGGGCTTTCCCAGGCGAGAATACTGGAGTGGGTTGCCCTTCCCCTCTCCAGGGGATCTTCCTGACCCAGGGATTGAACCCAAGTCTCCTGCATAAGAGGCAGATTCTTTACTGCTGAGCCTTGACGGAAGCCCATATATGTGTGTATATATGTGACGAATCCACAGATTTTGTCACTGTGAATATGTATAGATACACACGTACACAGTGACAAAATCTGGATTTTGTGTGGCCCCAGCATTACACAGGCAGTTGACCGTCTGTGTCTCCCTTGTATCAACACAGACCTCCCTGGTCTTTGCTTTTTCTTACCCAGACCTTCAGCTGTGTCTAAGAAATGGGGGATGGGGACACAGTTAAAAGTTCTGAAAAAGGAATTGCAGATTTCTTAAATCAACAAGGAAAAAAGCAACAGGAATCAGATATCTAATTATCATTTCTCCTCCAAAAGAAAAGATAAGCTGACTAGAATATCAAAGAAAACAAATTGTGAGGAGATCTGTATCATTAATTAAGCCAGCATCAGTGGCTTATTGCCACGAATGTTGAAGAATCTGTGCCAGGTATAAATGCACATGGCAACAGATTGTTTGTGAAGCAATTGACATGATGTCCAAGATAAACGTCAAAGTAATTCATTTGGGATGATGGGGGAGTTGACACAGAGGGTTAGGAAGGAAATGAAATTGGCAGTCAGTTGCTTTTTGAAGTTGGATGTAAGTTATGTGACATGTATGTTATAGTACTCTCTACTTTGGGGTATATTTGAAATTTTTCATAATGTACAATTAGCAAATATACAGGAGGAATAAAATTACAGGAAATCAAACAAAAGCAGACACATATAACACACAGTGCATTTTTTATTAAAAAGGTGAAATAGAAATTAATAATTATGAATGAAACCAGCAAGTCAACCATCAGAATTTAATAAAAGCAATCCTAATGCCTGGACCAAAAAAAAAAGTATCAAGTGCAATTACTAAATATTTGTGAAGTTATGCAAATGACCAACAGTACATATTGAAGTTTGGGGAATTTGACCAAGTCTGTACTTAAAAGGGAAAATAGTAGCTTTAAAATGTTTTTATTACTTGAGATGACAAAAATTATAATAAATGAACTAAACATCCAGTTAATTAAATTGGAAGAGCAAATTATGAATAGAAAAATAATAAATGTCATTAAAAAAGTAAAATGCAAATAAGTAAATTTGAAAAGTCATCTACCAAACTAGAAAGAAAGGCAGGAAAAAACTCTACAAAATTATAGTTGAGACAGAGCATAAAACTTCAACTACTCAACTGGATGATTTTTAGAAAAGTATTAATTGACAAAATTCACCGAAGATGAAGCAGATCATTACAAAAAAACAGTAGCCACAGAAGAAACTGTAAATGTATTTGAAGATTCTAGTCCCTTTCTTATCCTCAACCCCCCAAAGCACCAGTATTAGATGACCTGGGGCTTCCCTAGTGGTAAAGAACCTGCCTGCCAGTGCATGAGACACAAGACTTGGACTTGATCCCTAGTCAGCAAGATCCCAGGGATCCAGGATTCCTGCCTGGAAAATCCCCTGGACAGAGGAGCTTGGTGGGCTACAGTCCATGGGGTCACAAAAGAGTTGGACATGACTTAGCCACTAAACAACAACATACAGATACAAATTTCAAATCTATGATAAATAGTGGATTTAATGTCAGTGCACTTTTCAAAAAATACATAGGTTTTATTTCACCTGCTTATACTTTTGGACTGGCTCTGAAACCCATCCTTTCTCATGCTTGAACTAAGTAGCAATCTCTCCAATAGGACTCCAACAGGAATTTTTTTCCCCCCACATGACAAGTGATTCTAACATTTGTCAGAAAGAATAAACAGATAAGAATCATCAAGAATGTTTTGAACAAGAGAGTCAGAATTAACTTTGATGTACATGAAAATATATTACCATAACATGATAGTAACTTAACATGACATTTGGGCCAATAGAGAGAGAGACCACAATATTTAAACTATTGTAACAGTGGCATTTCAAATTATTAGATGATAAAAGATGGATTATTTGATAAGTCTTGTTTGTTATAGGAAAGTTCAGGAATTATAAAGAGAAATATTTTGTGTACTACACAATGATAATTATGTTGATTATAATTTATTTGTTTATAAGAAAACCACAGAAAGGGCTCAGAACACCATCTTAACTGCTGTATAATTGGGTTTATTTCAATATTCTAATTCACCTAAAAGAATTTGATCAAGGTTATTTTCTTACAGCCTTGTGGGTTGATGATTATAAAAAAATTACATTGTACTTATTTTGTGCCAGGCACTTTTCTAAGCTATCGAGGTATATTAATAACTTTAATATTATACAACATCACAACAACCGTAGGAGGTCAAAATAGTATTGTTATTTCCCTTCAAGTACATCCACCAGGATCTAGGGGTGCAGAGTGTCTGTGCAGCTTCTCCGAGGTCACAGTCACATACCTAGTAAGGGGAGTGATTGGTACCTCAATTCAGGCTGCCTGACTCTGGGTGCGTAAGACTTTTGCTCTCCTAGAAAGAAGCTCACAGAGTCCATTAGGGGAAGGCACTCAAGCTTCTGGCTCTAATGTGCCTTTCTTCCCCACTCAGGGACCTGAGGTTCTCATGTCAGATGTTCAGGACCCTCTAAAAGCTGGATGCAGCAGAAAATAAGGGAAAGGTGACACCAGGAGAGGATCTCAGAGAATGTCGAATCCTACTCCTTGTACTCTAAACTAAGGTGCCTTCACATCTTAGGTGGATAGAGAATATCTGACCTCCAAGCTTCAGAGGGACGTTCCTGTATCTCTCAGCTCTGAAATTCAGCTTGCGTTTTTTCATGTTTCTACAACTGTAATTAGATGGAGCCAGGATTAAAAGTGCTGACATTGCAGCTTGATGCTCTGTGATGACCTAGAGGGGTGGGATGGGGGGACGGGTGCGATGAAGGGGTGGTTGGGAGGTAGGCGGTATGTGTATCCCTTTACCTGATTTCACGTTGTTGTACACTAGGAATTTACACAACATTGTATAGCAATTAACCTCCCACTGACAATCAATTTTTAAATAAGTGTTGACTTGGAGACATGTGGCCAAAAAGCTGTGACCTCTGACCCGCCCTGGTCTGTTTGCTCTGCGCAGGGACCTGATGCCGAGGACCCTGGAGGGCCAGATCACCATGGAGAAGACGCCCAGCTACTTCGTGACGCGCGAGGCGCCCGCGCGCATCTCG